>BLKR01015197.1:0-95930 GCA_011170035.1 Teleogryllus occipitalis | reverse complement strand
CGCAGTCGACATCATGGTTACGTCATGTAGGGATGGTCATTACATTTATGGAGAAGGGGTGCAGAAATCATTGTCGCCTCGAGTGGACTTTGCTCTAGCCGTTTAACTAATATTATAATTCCATAAAAACTCGTTTAAAGCCGCCCTCCCTTGTAAGTACGAGTCTAATCGAAATCACTCAGCCCAGGAGCCCGTATATCACCCATCTCCTAATGCGTCCATTTGAAAGTTAAAATATCACTTTTCTTTTCTAATTTTAACCTTCTAATTCGTTGATGATGTGCTAATTATTCAAAAATTATTTTGAAATAACAGCCACAAACTCGACGTATACTCAATATAGTTTAAAATAAATGCGTTTATTGCAGTGTCTCGCGGGGTTTTGGAAACCCATCACGGCCGGAAGTGGGCTTTTTCGGCGCGGAGAGCTTCCGGCATGCCAAGCGCCGACGGAGGGAGGCGAGCGGGTTGCGTGAGCGCGCCTGCGCGCCCCGGGATGTTTATGGCGCTCGTCGCGGACAAGGGAGAGCAGCTTCGTCCACGTCAGCGACGACTAAGCTGAGGTCGGGCAGGGGTGCAGACCGAGGCGGCGGCGAAGGACCCAGAGGACATGGCTGTCTAGGAGGGTATAGAACGATTTTCCTAGGGATGAGCCAAAGTGACAGCTAGTGCTAGCAACATAACTGAAGGTTCTGTGGTCGTTGTGCTCTTGAGCCCATTAGACTCCCTTCCCGCATTCGTTCGTTTCCAGTTGGCTAACTTGTAAATGGCTTCGACACTTCCTTTTGTGGTGTCCTTGTCCGACAAAAATATAGTGTGCTGCGAGAAATAATTGATATTAGGAAGTGCAGAGTTATGTGCTCTTCTGTAAAAATTCTTTTTTCTTTATATATTACATTGAATTTACTTTTTGAGTGATAAATATTATGTTTATTTTAAAACCAAGACTTGAATGCGAGATGCGTACCGGTGCAAGTGTTTCCGGCATAAAATTATTTTTCCTTTCTATTTACATTCGTGGCAGTTTTCTTTTACTGATTGTGAGAGCATGTTAAGAGATTTTCCACATACAAAATTAAATTTAAATATTTCCCGGACTCGCGTACGTGCATATACCTCAGCGAAACTCTTAGACTTCTTCATGGAGATGTTTTCACAGGAGCCATAACCTAACACTTTACGAAGAGGCGTGGCTGAACAGCTGTCGCGGCGGAGGGATACTTCTCTGAATTACATGTGATGTTCACTTGTTTTCACAAACTGTCACTTTGACTCATCCTTAGGAAAATCGTTGTATAGGCATCCGCGGCCGGAGTTATTCCTCTTGGCTGTCCGGAAGGCGCGCCGCGTCCTAGCCACAGGTTTCGGCCGCCAATCTGCGACTTTTCTCAGAGCGAGATGCTCATGGCGTTTCCTAGGACAGCCTATGATGCGGCGACTCTCGTGTAGCCAAGTCGAGGATGGCTACATGGTATTACAGAGGTCGCGCTTATAGCTAAAGAAGGTCTCAGAATACATTTTACAAATTTCTATGTTATGTACAGGAGTCGAACATGATTTCTTGTCTAAAAACGTGTAAGGGGAAATTTCATATAACGAAGTTTACACATGAAGAATTTGACTCTGATCGTTGGACAGTGCGTAAGCACCGAGGAGGTTCAGGAGATACATGAAATTTCATTGATTTCTTCAGAACGTGACCTGCCGAACAGTAGTACATAAAGTATTGGCTAACAATTACATGTAACTTCCGCACGAGTAGCTTCGTTACATGAAATTTCCCTCTACGTGTTCATTGGCAAAAAAGAAAAAAAATAGATCAATTACTCTTCCACATGCTCCTAGAAGGTTGTAACATTTATTATGATATATTATTTATGTTTACGATCTAGGCAATGAAAGAAGATAAAAGTATAATGTAAAGCACTCAAAAGTGTAAAGAAAGTGAACAACCTCGCAATGCTCTAAAGCAAGAGTCATTTGCCCCTATTGGGATGTAAATCTGGCTAGTAATAATAATAATAATAATAATAATAATAATAATAATAATAATAATAATATAATAACAACAATAATAACAGCATCATTGCACATGTATGGCTCGTTTCAAGTAGTCTTGGAGCATATTGGATCAATCTTAAGAGTATACCAGGAATTAAGACATTTGTATTATATATATTTATTTTCAGCTCTACATTTCGCACATTTAGCACACATATAAAATAAACATATAATAAATAAAAATGTCTTAATTCCTGGTATACTCGTAAGATTGAACCTATATGGTCCAAAACTACTTGAAACGAGCCATCTAACTGCAACATTGTAGTAGGACCGCCAGAAAGAAAAGTTAATAATAAGAATGATAATGATAATAATGATAACTAGGATGATGATAATAATAATAATAATAATAATAATAATAATAATAATAATAATAATAATAATAATAATAATAATAATAGTTCTGAGACCCCCGTACAGAAAGGGTGGCTGTGGCTGGGTCGCCGCTGCTGGCAGAGGGCGCGCCGAGACTCGACAAAGTGACCGCGGGGTGGGTGGCTGCAAGCGCGCGGGGCGGCGTGGCCGTTTGACTGCCGCCCGGCGAGTTCTAATTGAGGGGAATTACACGGACCTCTGACACAGGAGCCCTTTATCCAACCTCCCTCTCCGTCGGCAAAGCAAATATCAAGCGTGCTGCGATGTTTTGCGCAGACTACGGCGTGCGCTGCAGAATACGTTGCTAAAGGGAAGTACACGAAAAACAGACTTTGCTTTATATCTCATCGTCGCAGTGGAGACAAAAATAAAGAACGGTTAATGGTGAAAGGATAAGGCACATTTTTAACATATGTTTTTGTTTTCAGGTTTTTCACTCAACAGGATGTTAGCAAACAGTTTTTTCAATGTTACTAAGAGGTAACACTAACTTCAATATAAAATAACAATAACACCAACATAAAATTTTACTTAAAGAAAATTCAGGAATAATAGTTAATATCTCATGTCGCGTGTAAATCATTTTTCGTAACCTGAAATACTCCGTGGACGTAACTCACATTTTCCTGTATTTAATACTTCAACAGCAATTACACCGAGAAACGGTCGTGTTACAGCCTGAACTACTTCATCGTTTGCTTTTCTTTCATTTTATTATTTTTTTCAGTTCTAAGTTAAACGATTAGTTCCCCAAAGTACCCATTCCAGAGGTATCCTAAGAAAGGTATAAGACAGCTCCATATGGGACGTTTCGAAATAGAGGACGCCTCTAAATAGAGAACACTAATGTTATCGAAGCTTTCACATTAATTTGAAGTTTTTCACAAGTTTATTTTAAGAAGCGTTAATAATAAACAAGCGCACTTGCATACGATTAAGACTGGGAGATCCATGTATTTAGTGTTCCATTGTCACGATTAAATTAATAAAAGATAGTCTCAAACCTTTAAAGTTAAATATTCGATGCAAATTTAGAGAGTTTATACACTACACTCTGTAATACAATTAAAATTACATTGGTTAAATATAGTCGATTGAATTCTACTATTCGACAATATGACGCCGCTGATTAATTTACATCAGTGTAATTCATTCACCTCTCTGCTCGGTAATAACTTTAAATAAGAATAGTTCGTACTTACAAGGATGAATTGTATTGTTATCAATTACAAGGAGTCATACAGAACAAGTGACGGAGGATAAGAAAAGATGAAGTCTTGAAGAAAAAGATATATTCCAGGCTTAATATGGAAATGGAAGAATAGGGAAGAGGGTGGGGATTAACATGCGAGAGTTCTCGCACGGGTACGCTACTTAGCACATAGAAGATGCATCCTGGACTGCACTCGCCTTGCCGAAATCAACTCAATCTAAGATAGCTTCGAATCGCGTTATGGGCATTCGTCCGGCAGTCATATAGCACACCACCACATTAAAACATCCATACGGCGGACCAGACATCCAGAAATTGATTAATCACTAATTTATACTTAATCCAAGAGTTTAGGCATACAATGGAGAAATGTTACAACAATACAGATTATAAGTAGTATATCTACTACATATCTTACAACTAAACTGCATGCTAAATACGTTTATTTTCCTTTTAATTGACAAGGAAAACAGAAGGACGCCACCTTCACACTTGGCTGCCATCGTCACGCTAGAAGGAATGCTGAGCCCCTAGCACTCGCCCATTTCACCGCCTCTTGCATTTGCCTGCGCCCGTCATTCCCAGCCTGCACTGAGCCCGTTCATTCTCTGTTCGTTCTCCGCTGTCGACTCGCCGCGTGTCTGTCATTGCCGTCTGTTCGACTCGTCGCTTGTCAACGCATCCGCCTGTCAACTCCAGTTGGCTCTGTCTCTTTCCAAGCGTAGGGTTTTGTAATGATATTTCGGAATGCTGGATTAGGACGTGAAGTCTACCCTTCATGCTGGTAGTACAGAACGAAGTAATTATCTACAAAATCGTAAGGTGAAAGAGGCATTTCCGATCAAAATGGTAGAATTTGTTATTGAGACACAGGAAAATTGGAATCAGTATAAATAATGCAGCTCGTTGAAAGTTAACACTCCGTTTTGTTACTCTGCAGCTACCCTTATTGCGTGCTCCCGAAGTTAAATGTCACGGTTCTCCGTTCTACGTCTACACCATTTTCTGTGGTTCATAAATCTTACCCTGAGAAGAAAAAATTAACAAATAAAACAATTATTACGTCTTGAATAAATTCTGTGGTGGCAGCTGAGATTTTGTGGTACTCCATGATAAATTATCTGGGGTGAATGAGATATCTACCACAATAGTATACAATGAAATTTTAATGTGATTACATGTAGTCAGACACGTGTTTCGGGAACACTCTTCCCGTCATCAGTGGCTCAACAATTTTTAAACAAATTACACATGTCAACAAAATCATATATAAACAGTGAACAATGAAATAAATATATAAAATTGGTACTTACCCAAGTACTTTCCATAAACCAACGACTTTCCATAATTATGGGTTTAATCTGTGTTACTTGGGTAAGTACCAATTTTATATATTTATTTCATTGTTCACTGTTTATATATGATTTTGTTGACATGTGTAATTTGTTTAAAAATTGTAGAACCACTGATGATGGGAAGAGTGTTCCCGAAACACGTGTCTGACTACATGTAATCACATTAAAATTACATTGTATACTATTGTGGTAGATATCTCATTCACCCCAGATAAATTATTACGTCATTTATTCCCGAATTGTATAATATATTTCGATTACATAAACGGATCTTCACATCTCGTAGGAATCCCTGGCAATAACACAATACGTCCATGTACCTTGTATGTATCCAGATTCATACCCACAGTCCTCGCAAGGAAACTGGGCAAGATAGAGAGAGTCGCTTCAGCCCACAGAGAGGGGTCGACTCCATTTCCTGAGTCTGGCGTGTGTAGTTCACATGGCAGCTCCCCGAACTCAGGGCTAGGGAGAAGAAATTTATTGCACGTCGTAACTGTTCCGACACTAGACCGGAGAACAAGTAGCTTCTAAACACAGGCGACCCTACCCGGGTAGTATGGTTGATGGCAGCGGTCGGTCTACCGTCGGCTTCTCAGGCGACCCTACCCGGGTAGTATGGTTGATGGCAGCGGTCGGTCTACCGTCGGTCTACCTTCGAAGGATTAGTTGAAGTGGTGTTGGATGATTTGCTTGCTGCTCGATGAAAAGGAAATTGCAAAGTCGCCAACGAATAGTGATGGTTTCACTGGTTCCCGAATAGTTCAAGCTATTCCGTTTATATCAACGGCGAAAACAGACTAATACTCAAAACTGATCCCTGTGAGAATATTTTATCCAGAACATGGTTGCTGGATAGTTTATCGCCAGAAAATATCAGCTTTTTAGTAATAGACAGCTTTGGGGAAAAAGCGGGAGGTGTTCTCCGTGTCCCCACGACTGCAGCGTTTGTAGATCGTGTCTTCGTGTAGTGTCGAAGTGTCTTCTATATCGAACAATATGACATGTTGCCTTAATACAAACGTCTTAGATATCTGGGTGATAATTGTTACTAAATGGTCTAAATTTAATCGTTTTTGTTTTTCAAAAACCACGTTGGCCACGTTAGCCACGTGAGCTTTGTGATAGAACATTCTCTGTGCCAACCAGACCAGGCGAGAAATTATTATTCGTTCACGTAATTCGCAAATGCGGCCGATTACAGATATAGGTGATAAATAACCAGCATTACACAAATTACAGCATCCTTGCCTTATTTACGAGCTTCGATTATAATTGTTTCTCGCCATTCTGTGGGAATGGATCCTTACGCTCAATACGATTGAAAGACTTAAGGAGGACAGGGATTGCTTTGTCTGGAAGATGCTTAAGGGTCGTATTTATGAAGCTCTCCCAGCAGAGCTCATAGTGGCCTGCCGTTCTGGGGGCTTGGTGGGAGGTCAAGGGGCGACTGCAATTGGCTGGGGACCGTTCATAAATCGCAAAACCGAACCCTGGCAGCCTGCTAGGCCTGGCAGGCCCCTGGCAGAGGTTTATAAATATGCCTCTAAACCTTTTATGTGGACTGGTATGGTCTGGAGGCAGACCCGAGCAAGGGAAATCCCATGATAGAGAAGGGGATATTGTCATTTTCTTGGTCATGTGATGTTAATGAGAAAAGATTGAAAGACAATATCACAGGGTATTCCTTTTTTGCGTCTCCATGCCAGGACGTGGACGATCCTCTGCCATGGGATCAGTTGTAAATTCAAAATAATATCAAATATATTTGTTTGTAAAGGAGCCATTGACTTAATAATTTATTAAATACAGCAGTGCTCATGGTGGAGGCATATTGACTCGTTATATAAATGACAAAAGAAATCCGTCGACCGATGCCCGTTATCCTTCCGAAGTGTAGGAATGTGTAAAATCACAAATTTTGAAGACAAGAGATATTACATACAATTTATATCCAAAGCTAACGGCAATCTCTCGCATTTTAGTAATATACGTAATTCTTTAGTTTAAAAAAATAATATACGATTAGACCCACAAATGCAAAGAATGGATCGTCCAACAGTTCTAATAATGCCGCAGAATGAGGTACCCTAATGCCAAAGCACAACGGTATTCCTTGCATCATAATCGATAAAGAATTAAACATTTAATCAGCTTCATGTAGATATTGTTTCTGGAGTTTCAGGTAGAATTTCTACACAAAATATAAATCCCAATATTTAAAGAACTGCATCCAGTTCCTTTTTTATCTAAGTGTCACAGGCTACTGCGGCAGCAAAAGGTCTCCACCCAAGTTGTGGGATTTATATACTGCACAAGGTCTGTATGTTTTCATCGAGTAATTGTGGCGGAGAAGGCAAGTACAAAACCTCCATTTGCCGTAATTTGTTCCGAATCATAATTTATTTTCAAGTATGTTCCCAGAATGTGCATAATCGATAAAGAATTAAACATTTAATCAGCTTCATGTAGATATTGTTTCTGGAGTTTCAGGTAGAATTTCTACACAAAATATAAATCCCAATATTTAAAGAACTGCATCCAGTTCCTTTTTTATCTAAGTGTCACAGGCTACTGCGGCAGCAAAAGGTCTCCACCCAAGTTGTGGGATTTATATACTGCACAAGGTCTGTATGTTTTCATCGAGTAATTGTGGCGGAGAAGGCAAGTACAAAACCTCCATTTGCCGTAATTTGTTCCGAATCATAATTTATTTTCAAGTATGTTCCCAGAATGTGCATTAATTGACGTGTTCTCTGATATTTTGTCACTAGAAGATATTTTGTCGTCGCCACTAGAAGAAGTCTATTTCAAAATATCATTCTGCTTTATCAATTAAGTAAAATGTTTTATTGTAAAAACAAGTTCTCACCTTTTTCGAAGTTTCGAGCAGACCTTCCTTTATTAGCTAATATCAATTCTTGGGTCTGTGAAGAAGAAACCTTGTTCCGAATTGCATTTCGATATTATAATAGTTTCAATTTTGATGCCAAACTTCTATATAATAGTTGGTGAAATGTTTTGATTTAAAGCTTTTGAAGATCCTACTCCTTATTCAAATTCATGAAAAATGAATGTTAATGAAGAAAAGGTAATTTCAAGTTCGGCCAAAGTATGATAACGAAGAAATATGTTAGTAATAATAAAAAAGTACGGCTTCACGGTAAACTAGAAGACGTTTCGTGAGTCACGTTATCGACAATTCCGGGTATAATACTGATTCTGTTTTTCCATGACTTCTATAAACCTCAAATCATGACGCATCTCATACATTTCTCTGGAGTCATATATTCTACACCTTTCATTATCATAAATGAATATGAACGAAGTTTCCTTCTGAGGCGGTAGTGATATACACATCCCTGAATTCAGATTCTCTATAAAATTTACGAGAATCAATAAAAGGAGATCTGTGGTGAAAATATTCCTCATTACATTTGCATCGAAAAACGTTTGAATTCGTGTATTTAGGAAAAATTATCTTCTCTCGCATATTCCAAACGATGTATGGCGATCATAGCATGCGAAGAATATGTTGGTGAACAGAACTGATCGAACGCATTAAATTCCAAAACAGCTATTACTATCGAGCGAAGCTTGCCATTGAACGCTTCAGGTAAGGGTTTTTTCTAATGAAATTACAGGCAGCTATATTTTACAATGAAATGCGATATACTTTTCAAACCGTTCAATATATTTTCGACCTTTCACAATTCTTTCAAATTGTCGTACATACACAGTAATTCTAAAATAGCAATTTTAATAACATGCTTACACTTAGTTACTACTGACTCATGATATTCTTTCCACCGATACCAGATCTCATAGGTAGATAAGATTGTACGTCGAGATAAGATAATAAGCCATGAAATGTCACGATATTGGAGCAAACTTTTTTTTACAAACAAAAGGAACGTTAATAATGTGAATGAATTAAAAACATGAATTAAAAACAACGGAACCACCAGCACTATCGACGCTGCCTTCCTCCACTCCCTCAGCCTCCTCCTTGACCCTCGCAACACCACTCGCCACGCCCCTCGCAACACCCACGTCTCCAACTCTATTAGCGTTCTTCAGTCCCCTGCGGGTCTTCGTTGGATGGTTGGTTGTTAGTGATTCCAGGTGCTTCATCGACTGAGGTCATTAGATCCGTACGTTTAGTGCAGGGCAGGCGGCGGTGATCTTCCCCCGCTGGATGGCGAGATCCGGCGCCGACCTACCGTCGGCTAGTGGGGTTTCCCCCTAATCAGGACTCTCCCACCAACGGGGCACCACCCCAGTCAGGACAAGCTCTAAGCTCCCAACCGGCCTTCCGGAATATGTGGTAGTGTAGTGCATGTTAGTGTAAGTGTGTGTGTGTGTGTGTGTGTGTGTAAGGGGAGAGGATAGGACAATGAAAGGAAAGGAAAGATCGCGCGCGGTCCGTGGCCCGTTTGTTAGGGTACTGCTCCGGCATTCGCCTGGTGTTGATCGGAGAAACCACGGAAAACTACCGATGAGAGCAGCCGGCCGCTAGAATTCTCCTCCAGACAGCGACTGAATTCGACCTAGCTGGAAAGCTAGTGTCGAAAATCCTAGGACTTCCCGGTCAGACGCAGTGCAGTGATCAGTTGATGCACTGAACCTCTCCCCGTCCGCGAATCCTTCACTACCACACCTGTCCCTGCCCCCCGCAACAATACCCCCCCACCACCTGTCACGACCCTCCCTCGCCTTCTCCCCCACCCGAGACTCAGGCGCTCCCGCCTCCTGCCTCCCGCCTCCACCGCCGCTCCTGCCGCGCCGAGGAGCACCGAGAAAGGCGCTTGAGCGCGTGGGAGCTTCCCCGGCGGCTCCCACAGCTCCCTTGGCGGCGCCGGCCAGAGCGGCTCGTTACCTCGCCGGCTACGTAACACAAGCCCTCTGCGCCGCCAGGTTGACGATCCCTGCCACCCTGCCACGGCGCCCCAAAGGTTAGAGCGCCGCATTTACATAATGGCTTCTCGGAGGAGACGGCCGCCTCCCGGGCCGTGAAGGACGGACCGCGCGCGCCCAACGTGGAGAGTTCTTTACGGTTTTTGATTGATTGATTGATTTTTTCGTGTTTCCGGGCGTGTCAACTGCTTTGGTCATTAGTCCCGTTAGTGTAGTGCATGTTTTTTCTCGGGAGATGGCGGTGATCTTCCCCCGCTGGATGGCGAGATCCGGCGCCGACCTACCGTCAGCTAGTGGGGTTTCCCCCTAACCAGGACTCTCCCACCAGTGGGACACCGCCCCAGCCGGGACAAGCTCTAAGTTCCCGTCCGATCTCCCGGAATATGTGGTAGTGTAGTGCATGTTAGTGTAAGTGAGTGTGTAAGGGGAGAGGATAGGACAGAGAGGAAGGACAGATCGCGCGCGGTCCGTGGCCCTTTTGGTAAGGTACTGCTCCGGCATTCGCCTCGTGTTGATCGAAGAAACCACGGAAAACAACCGATCAGAGCAGCTGGCCGCTAGAATTCTCCTCCAGACAGCGACTGAATTCGACCTAGCTGGAAAGCTAGGGTCGAAAATCCTGCCGCCGTCAGGACCCGAACCCAGGACCTCCCGGTCAGAGGCGCTGCAGTGACATCAGTTGATGCACTGAGCTACCGCTCCCAGTTTCTTTATGGTTTCTAACGGGTGTTTCTAACTGCGGTATCGAGTATCATTCAACATCTTTCCTCTTTTCGCTTTCCTGTCCATCAACTATCGATTTTTAACATTAAATCAATTTTTAACATTTGGATGGATGGGTAAGTAAGATTATTTATATTTACTCATCCATATGGACTTCTATAAGATTCCGTCTGTAACCACAGAGTTTATTTTCACTCTTAACTTCAGAGTATCGGTAACGGGGAGCGAAAAGGAAACTTTTACGATTGACCGTAATAGAAGACTTCAATCTCGGCTTGATATTTTGAACTTCAGCGAGTTCGAGAGATGTTAGAGTTAAGGTTGTTTGAAGCTGAAGGTTTTTTAATCATAGTTTCCGATGATTTATTCATTGATGAAAATTCCTATTATCACAATTTGTAAAAGTTATACATGAAATAAGAACTGATGGTAGCACTGTCTGTGTTCGAACCAAACCATCAACTGATGTCACTGAAACGCCTCTGACCGGGAGGTCCTAGGTTCGAGTCCTGATGGCGGCAGGATTTTCGACTCTAGCTTTTCAGCTAGGTCGAATTCAGTCGCTGTCTGGAGGAGAATTCTAGCGGCCAGCTGCTCTGATCGGTAGTTTTCCGTGGTTTCTTCGATCAACACCAGGCGAATGCCGGAGCAGTACCCTACCAAACGGGTCACGGACCGCGCGCGGTCTTGCCTTCCTCTTCCTTGTCCTATCCTCTACCCTTACACACACACTTACACTAACATGCACTACACTACCACGTATTCCGGGAGACCGGCCATGTTTCGGGAGATGGCGGTGATCTTCCCCCGCTAGATGGCGAGATCTGGCGCCGACCTACCGTTGGCTAGTGGGGTTTCCCCCTAACCTGGACTCTCCCACCAGCGGGGCAGCGCCCCAGCCGGGACAAGCTCTAAGCTCCCGACCGGTCTCCCGGAATATGTGGTAACGTAGTGCATGTTAGTGTAAGTGTGTGTAAGTGTGGGTGCGTGGCCCGTTTGGTAGGGTACTGCTCCGGCATTCGCCTGATGTTGATCGGAGAAACCACGGAAAACTACCGATCAGAGCAGCCGGCCACTAGAATTCTCCTCCAGACAGCGACTGAATTCGACCTAGCTGAAAAGCTAGTGTCGAAAATCCTGTCGCCGTCAGGACCTCCCGGTTAGAGGCGCTGCAGTGACATCAGCTGATGCACTGAGCTACCGCTACCGGTACGGGTGATGAAGAATTTGAAGATAATGATGATGATGATGGTCGGCCCTTCTTTTTGTTTGGTCCTTCCATTCACAATCAGACCCAGTGCTAATTTTCTTCTAAAATCCAAAAGGGATAATTCCCCGTTGAGATCTTTGTAAATGACGATTGAATTTACAAATGCTCTTTCAATTAGAGCAAAAAAAACTGCCTGTACCACCATTTTTTAAAGTTTTCTGTCTCTCTCGTAAATAGACCGGAGTATACCTATCTTATCTACACCGCCCATTTATGTGTTGTAATCAACAGCAACAGTGGGAACTCTTACTTCTTGGAACCATCACGATCCCTGCGTCATACAGTTGAGACTGTATGATAACTGGAGAGAAGATGAAGACACTTCTCCTTCCACTTGAAAAATATCACTTCTTGATCGCTTATTCGATAGTCAAATTCCTCTCTCTTTTCTTTTTCTTCTTTCAGTTTGGAAAGAAACATTCGATTAGAACGCACTGTTTGGCATGCATAAATTTCGTTGCTTTTTACGCCGTCTTCTAAGCCAATTTTATTTGAAAGGTCCTGAGATTTTCCTTGATAAATATCCTGTTCATAAATGTAACCACTCATGTCTGCCCGACACTAAAGTTTGTAACCTGTTTGAGTCCTGACGGTATATTTATAAAACAAAAAGATCTAAAGAAAAAATGATCTAAATTATTTTATAGATTACATTTCTGAGAACAAAGAATAAAATAAAAAATAGAAGAAGCAAATGTATTAAAAAATAAAAATGGTGATTCAATGAAGTCTTGAATCAAAATTCAGAGAACGTGACTTTTCAAAGCTGCCCACCAACATTGTAGTTTCAAGCAAGAGAAAATTAAACGCTAGCATCAAGTTTATCTGGAAACATCTAAACACATACCCGGGCATTGTTCATTCTCATAATACCCCCTGTATTGGGAAGTGTGTCCATTATTGTGGCGCTTAAACACAGTGGTACCCACAAGTATCGACAGGACATAAAGGATTAAATCAAAACTTTCTTATACTTTACTTAAACTTAGTTCAGGAGTTTTGTTTTCAGGAATTTATTTCGAATTTTTCAAGACTTCTCAAGAAGATCTTTGATAAAAAAAAAGAATGTTTCTTCCTTACGGTTTTGTAGTTTTTGGTAAGTTAGCAATTTTCGTAACATTGTCCCAATGGATTGAGAAAATACAACGAAAGGTACTTGATGATAATTGCTAGAATAATAGTATTTGGTACGAGAGAAACGATTACCTTGTAAATATATTTTTTAAAGTAGCTCGCTTTATGCATGTTATCAAATTATTTGAATTGTTCAACATTTCAAATAATCGAGTTTATGATTGTGATATTGAAAGGAACCATGAGTGTGGTTAAAAAATTAGTCTTTATTTTGGCTCTGTGATATTTATGCTTACGTTATACTCTACAGACTTCGCAGATTCAAGGAATATGCTAAATCATAAACATTTCACAAAAAACAACAACACGTAATCACGTCAGTTGACCAGTTCTCGGAGCGTCACACAATGCATTTTCACACTGACAGATTGAAGAGGGATCAAGTACACTAACAAAGGGACACAGCAATAGAAGATGATGCAGCAGCGGATGTTAACGGCGGGGAACGGTTGACGTCGACAGGCAGTCGGCGGCGCAAGGTGGCAAAAGCAACCAGTCACGGGGCACGCTAATGGGCGGCGAGTGGGCAGAAGAACGCATACCGGCAGGTTTCGGTTGGATCATGGCTGGCATTTTACGGTCGGAAGAGTGAATAATCAAGGGCAGCGGAGGGTCGAGAGGATTCGTCAAGTGATGGAATTTGGAGAAGAACCGAAAGTGTGTAGATGAGTGGCCACACGAAAAAGAGGCGAGGGGGACAATGATGGGAGGAAGGTCCGAGCGAAAGAGTAGACGAGAGGCTGTCACGAGAAGCTTCGTCCGTCATGTGAAACGAAGGCAATGGAGAGCATGGAGAGCTGGCAATGAATAACCGCTGTCTGGCGCCTTCCATAAAATAGATAGCAGGAATGCGATGAGTAGCAAGCAGCGAAGTGGGTAGAGATAGGGAGATATTATAACTCAAGAAAGTGTTCGGCAGGTGGCAAAGACAAATCGTCGGACCGTTTGTATTTGACGGAACTGAGCAAAGAACTGACTATTGTGTGCTGTGCAATGTGACCCGTAGGTCATGCCACCCAGCCGTACCTCTCCAGGCGGGTTAGCATGGAGCCGAACGGCGGCGCCGCGCCGGGTGCCCGGCGGGAGGCGGCGGCGTGTGGGCGCCACTGGTTCTGGCGGCGGCGGTGGCGGGAGCGCTCCCGGGCGCGCGTGGGCGGCGCTGAAGAGCGGCGGTGAGGTGCGCGTCGAGAGCGCCGCTCGAGTGGCCGCGTGCCGCGGAGCGTGCGGGAGGAAGGCAACATCCAGCCACTGCACGCGCCCCAGGCAGCGGCGGCAGCGGCAGCGGTGGCGGCGGCGGCGGCAGCGGTGGCGATGGCGGTGGCGGTGGCGGTGGCGGCGGCGGCGGCAGCGGCGGCAATGGCGGTGGCGATGGCGATGGCGGCGGTGGAGATGACGGTGGCGGTGGCGGTGACGGTGGCAATGGCGGCGGTGGCGGCGGCGGCGGTGGCGGTGATGACGGTGGCGGTGGCGATGGTGGCGACGGTGGCGGCGGCGGTGGCGGCGGAGATGACGGTGGTGGTGGCGGTGGCGGTGGCGGTGGCGGTGGCGGTGGCGGTGGCGGTGGCGGCGGCGGCGGTGGTGGCGGCGGCGGTGGCGGCGGCGGCGGCGGTGGTGGCAGTGGCGATGGCGGCGGTGGCGGCAGCGGTGGCGATGGCGGCGGCGGTGCGGTGGCGATGGCGGCGGCGGTGGCGGTGGCGATGGCGGCGGCGGTGGCGATGGCGGCGGCGGTGGCAGGTGGCGGTGGCGATGGCGGCGGTGGCGGTGGCGGTGGCGGTGGCGGTGGCGGAGGTGGCGGTGGCGGTGGCGGTGGCGGTGGCGGTGGCGGTGGCGGTGGCGGTGGCAGTGGCAGTGGCGGTGGCGGTGGCGGTGGCGGTGGCGGTGGCGGTGGCGGTGGCGGTGGCGGTGGCGGAGGCGGCGGCGGCGGCGGCGGCGGCGGCAGTGGGCGCCGAGGACGCGGCGGGCGCCGCCGTGTCAGCGGCCGCTGCGCTGTGCTCGGCTCCGCTCCGCAGCGCAGCTCCCCCAGCTGAGCTGTGAGGACGGGGCGCCCGCCACGCGCCGCGGCTCCGGCGCGGAACGGACGTCCCCGCGGCCTCCGCTCCGCGGCGCAGGTGCGCACGCGCCAAGGAGAGCACGCTTTTAGGAGCACTCGTTGACCGGCTGACTCTATTACTTCATTACTTCTCCTTCTTTCCTCTGTTCCCAAGAAATGGTTCGATGGCTCAAGTCATCGTGTTCCTGATCAATGGAGATTCTCTTAAGCGGGTCTCTGAGAGGAACACATGCTCTAGCTACTTCACCGTCTGCCAATTTGTGCCTGTTTACTCTCTTCGGTTTGTCGCTTTCATCGCTGCGTTAACATGGTCAAGCTGTTAGAACTGCAACTAAGTGTTCCCGACACGACGGTCGCCTCCCTTCTGTCATGTTTCTCGACTGAGAACTTGTACTCTTCAAAGGGTCCGTTCTTGATGACATGAACGCCAACCTCCATTTCTTGCCTTTTGCTTTTTGGGTTTTAAACTTCTTGAAATTATTGGGGAATGATTAATATGATTAACTCCTTTACGTTTATCTTCTTGTTACCCTATCTGCATTTTGATTTTTGAATATGCTTTGTGAGAATATTCTTTAATTAATTGTATTTGACATCTCTTCACTTACATATTAATCCTTTCAATTATTTGCAGACCTATCCAATCGCTTAGTCTGAATGCTTCAATTGTATATATTCTTAACAGACATGTATACGTATTTTATTGCTAATAAATGACAAGAGTAATTAAAGCGTTTTGTCTCTGAATGCAGATTTCTGAAACACTTGGTTATTCAATTCACAGAGCAGGATGCACAAAAGGAAAGAAACAATTACTGCTGAGCTTAAAACCAAAACCATTATCTCCATCCTGTTCAAATTTCTAGTAAAAGTATAACTAAAATAAATGCACTCTGCCGGCCTGGCTAACAGTTGGCAGAGAAGACCACGGATACTCTAGCCCAAGGCTGTCCAACTGGCGGCCCGCGGTGCCATTTATTGTAGCCCGCGAAAGGTAATTAGACAAACGTGAAAGTTCCTATTTATTATTATTATTATTATTATTATTATTATTATTATTATTATTTATTATTTATTTTACGTCAAAAGCAGTTAAAAACTGTGCGAATTAGCCCGAATAAATGTTTTTGGCATGCCTATTTTAGTTAAGATAAATGCCTTTTTGCCTGCCTATTTTAGTATAGATAAATGCCTTTTTGCCTGCCTATTTTAGTAAAGATAAATGCCTTTTTGCCTACCTATTTTAGGTCAAATAAATGCCTGAACTTCCGGGCTCCATCATATTCAGTAAACTAAATGAAAGAACATATTTTCCTCTAGACATTCTCATTTTTTCATACATTTTCATTCAGTAGTTTAGAAGATATATCATTTTAGTGTAGATGAAAACAGAATTGTAACTTAAGCAAATATAAAAGTCAAGCTGCAACAGCGGACGGCGCACGGCGAAAGTCACGCCTGAAGAGTTAATAAATAACATAAAAACGTCCAGAAAAGCCTAGAGATTATTTTAAGATTAAAAAACAAAATTCGATATTTTTCTCATTTTTCCCACGGAATCTCACTTTCCAGTTTCTAGCTGTGGTCCTTGAGGCCTTGCTAGTTGGACACCCCTGCTCTAGCGTGTTTTCCTTTCTTAAAATTTATTTTATCCGATCGACCAAACCTTACAGAAGTGAGGACATTATTTATACATTAACATAATGAAAGTTTTTGCGAGTGAGTGTTCTTACTCGGCAAGTTTTATATATATATATATATATATATATATATATATATATATATATATATATATTGTAGTTTTATTTTATTGTTATTCGCTGTGGATTTGGGGAAGGATTAGTATAGGTAGAAAGGTTTGGAAGTTTTTGTTAAGTTATGATTTTAAGGCGGTTTGAAAATGTCTGTAGGGAATCTAGATTTGATTCTGTTTGGTGAGTTTACATGATGTCCCAGTTGAAAATGGACTGTACATGGGCAGGATGGTAAAAGACTGAAAAATTTGGAGGCTAAGTTGATCAGATGATCTGTGATTGATGGTATTTGGAGTTCATAATGAATTTGTTTATTGGGTATAAACCATGATGCTTCGATGTAGCGTGTTTTCCTCCAGGAAAGAGCGACGGCAGGCCGGCGCTTCGCTGCCACGCACGACGCCCAATCCGCGATGACGCGCTTCCGGTGCAGCAGCAGAGGGGGCGGTTGAGGAGAAACGGTGCGTTGGCGGGGGGGGGAGGGGAAAACGTTCACAACACGCGACACGGCGCGGAGGAAGAGGCGGCAAAAAAATAAAGGCGAAGTGAATAGTCGACCATGAGAAACGAAGCACAAGGCATCTGGGTGACGGAAGTGACTAACAGATTCTGAGACTGAAACCACGTGGAGGAGAGAGTATGTGGTGGACGGCGCCGCAGGTGACCGCAAACGCGGGGCAGGAAAGAACGCAAATAGCCAGGCGCTATTCGTGCGATCGGAAATGTGACACAGATACAGTGCCCCCGAAACAATGATCACACGCAAGGAAGAGAACGCGAAGCCGAGAGGAGTTTTTGCGTCCCTCTTCTGAGAAACCTCATTCACTCGGAACTTTCACAGTGACTTCACTTGGATTATTATGTACGAACACAGACGTTATAAATCAACATATTTGATGGGCATGAAAAAAAAGCATGAACCAAAAATATAGACACATATTTGTGATCAACAATTGTTAAACCAAAATTGTTTCCAGTTGAGTGAACCCCCCTTTTCGACAATTTGATAGTGCTCTCTCATAATTCGATAGATATTTTGCTATCTCATTACCGTTTGGCAAAGTTTAGTTCCTTTCTCCTGAAATGGCAATGCAAAAAGACAAAGGGAACCGACGCAAAAACTGGAACGGCGACGAACCTTACATGGACTGTAGAAGGTAAAGCATGACGTCAGGTGTTCTTACAAAAACCCTGGTTGACTCCAATCCATTTACTTCCATTCCGTACAACGTGACACCGCATCATAGAGTACAAGCACAAACTTACGGCAAATACGTCGAACGTCCTAGAACAAAGGACCTGCTTCACTACTTCGCTCCTTAATGTCTCGTAAGTCATGCGAAATTTCAGAATCATTAACAGCATCCACTCTCTATTTTATATTTGAGCCATAACTTACGTTACACCTTCACGAGCGTTTTATGGCAAGGAATAAAGAAGCTCGAAAGGTTAGAGTGAACGGAATTTATTGGCCAATAGGAGCGCTACGACGAAAGTTACGGCGCGGCAAGTGGGCCCCGAGCGAGAAACGCCACCGGGATCTGTTCCCCTCGGGCTGCTCCGGCGGCCGGCTGTCTCCAGCGAGGAGGACCGAAGACGATGGTGTAGACCCCGAAGGAAATTGACAGCCTCGATTTCAACCACAAGGAACCAACGCCAAGGCCAAAATGTGGCCAGGAACTTCAATCCTCTTATTTTGTTTATACCGTGTGGCCCACCTAAGATGTTCCCTTCAATTTTCTCCTGAACCGTTGCAGATACTGAGATGCGGTTTTCACTAAAACTACTATATGCAAAGGGGCACATATGGTCATGCATAATACTATTCTATTGAGTATTTTATTGCAGAGATATTGACCCAACTTCGATTTTTTAAATGGAACCCTATAGATTTTTTTAGCTCATCATAACAAGCGTGAAGAGACGAGTTCATATATATGCATATCGTCATATGTTACATTACGAAATTTTCGAGAAATTAAAGAGTTTTAAAGACGCACGCCGACTGCTGGTTTCCGTAATCTGAACGAGAAATTCCAGGTGATATGCGGCCAGGGCATTCCCTTCCGTTGCGTCGACCCTGCGGTAAACGTAGTGAGGCTATGTGCAAAGGAGCTCACGAAAACCCGCGATTTACTCTTTAAGACTACACCCTCTCAGTCCTGGAGACAATGTATTCACTCATAGCCATGTTCTGAGTAAATCTGTATGCCACAAGGTACTATTTTTTAATTAACGAAATACTACAAGACTTGAGAAAATATTTGAATTATTAACCGGAGAGAAAGCAAGAGAAGATTGGAGAGTGAACATGTTCTGAATTAATAAATGCGTGTGCTGTCAGAAACAAAACGCTTACTCTTTGAAAGACTGAAAACATTTACCGCAGGGTCGACGCAACGGAAGGGAATGGCCTCGCCGCATATCACCAGGAATTACTCGTTCAGATTACGGAAACCAGCAGTCGGCGTGCGTCTTTAAAACTCTTAATTTCTCGACAATTTTGTTATGTAACATATGACGATATGCATATTTATTAACTCGTCTCTTCACCCTTGTTATGATGAGCTAAAAAAATCTATAGGGTTCCATTTAAAAAATCGAAGTTGGGTGCAATAAATTGCAATTGGTCTCTGCAATAAAAAATTCAATAGAATAATATTATGCATGACCATATGTGCCCCTTTGCATATAGTAGTTTTAGTGAAAACCGCATCACAGTATCTGCAACGGTTCAGGAGAAAATTGAAGGGAACATCTTAGGTGGGCCACACGGTATAGTACAGTCTTTCAACATTACAAGCAGCTGAAAAAAATTAGAAAGGGGTGGCATCGCAAAATATTTCAAGATTCGTCTATGAGATTCTTTGCGACCGTTGATTCGTTAGCACGTGGAATGAAATATATGGTGAAATTACAGTTTCTATTAAATTGGTCTCCTAATTATAAAAACAATTCCATATTCTTACGTACTAAACTTAAAAAGGCAGATATATTATAATTGAATGTCTTATAAGGATACGTAAAAAAATTAAATTGCGAAACTAATATCGTAGTTTCTACAATTTTGCTGCTAGAAGTTTCTCCAACCAGAAGTTGCTAGTGATAATTATACCCATTGCAAAGGTTCATTGTCATTATACACATACTTTAGCCCGTTCCCGAGATTTCTCTCTACGGCGATGCACTTATGAGCGAAAGCTATAAAAATTGTCTAGTGACTTCAATGGCAGAAGTTTGCTTTTTTTTATTAATGAATTTTCATTAGTAATGCAGATATGATGCACTCCATTTCATAGCTAACAATGAGTCAAGACCTGCCGTTTCTCCAAGATATAAAATACAGCGCTAAAAAGGGTATGCCCCGCCGATAATTTATTTCAGGTGTATCACAGATTTATTTACATTCTACTGAACTTCTTCATTACGTACCCGCATGAGTCACCCAATTTTTCACATTTCTCGGATCGGATTTTCAAAGCAATTGTAATAATTGCCCTTAAATCACTCATCTACAACGTAAATTTAAGAAGAAAAAGAAGAAGGTTGTAATATTTTTCTATGAAAAATGAAAATCAAATACGTTCTGAAAAAAAACTCGCACTCTCCATCAACAGCATACAGAATCAAGAGAATAACAGGTTTAAAAAAAACGATATTGAAAATCAAACACAGGAAGCATGGACAAACTTAAAAAATGACCAACGCAGAATATTAAACGTTAAAGTTTCCTTTTCTTTAACGTCCATTCAGATTTCGGAAACCTCACAAATTTTACGAACGAGAACAAAATTACAATTTTGGGGAGAAAATGCTGTGAAATTTATGAAACAAAAATCAACTTCTCGGGAATGAAGTAAGATCTCGCACCAGCTGCCTCCTTTCGCTGGAGCCAACTGCGCAGTGGCAAATCGCAACCCGCCGTCAGACTGCGCCCGGAGCGCGCCGGCGCGCGTGGGTAGAGCCGGGCCCGTTTCCTGCTCATCCGTAACGAGTGAACGAACGGGAAACGAACTGCAGACGGGGACTGCAATGGCCACCACTTCAACGGTACAAATTGCCATGCCCTGGGTGTGGTTCAACAGATGGACTATTAAGGCCTCGCATACGATGGAGTTGAGATGCGACAACGGTAGGTGATTGTGGAGACAGTTTTCAGTGGGTGGGACTGGTGATGTATCTACGATCGTTATGATATTAATTAGTCTGAAACATGGAGACACGGTATATGCTTTGCCTCACCACTTTTGAAGTTTCACTCTCAGCCACGCTTTGAGGTTGTGGCAGAAGGGGGCGGGGGATTACATGCATGTTAATGGAGAATGAGTCGGGAGAAAATAAAATGAACGAGAGGCACAGGGAAATCGTAGTATGCTTTGAAAATATGTTAACACATTTTTCTCACCTCTCACACATGAATTTGCATCTCACTAATTTGAGAAAGGATAATACGCCACGAATTCTAATGGTGGCAATGACGCCAGCACAAATAGCAGCCGGGACTGCTTTGACAGAAACTTGGGTGATACTGGTGACGTTACTGGCAGTTATAATACGTTAAGGCATCGACTGTAACTCGCAGTAATTCCATTGCGACTCCACTGGATATAATTTTTTTTTTAATTTCTCTCGGCAGACAGGTCACATCGAGGAGTGGAAAAAGAATCACGACTCCGAAGGGATAAAGAGAAAGGTTAGTAGCTTCAGCTCACCCAGACTCGAAATCATATCGCGAGAAATACAATTCGAAGGGCAGAATAAGTGTTCCTAAAGAACTTGAGGATAATGTTGCTGTCATGAGATAAGTAACGTAAAAGTGACTATGTAAAAAATACTGAATTTCCAAGAGAAACTAAGACACGTGTTTTAAGGAGACCAACATCTGAATTACTTGGTGAAAGCTGCGGGGGCGAGCCACATCAGCAGCGGAGGCCTAGCGAGCAGCACGGGATGGTCCGGGGGGGGGGGGGTCAGGGCGACGGTGGCGGCACTCGCGGCCTCCCTCGTTAGCTGCTCCCCACGCTCGCTGCCTCGCTGCAACCGCTGTTCCAGCAGCCGCAGATAATGTATGATAATCGGGCTGCCGTACACGAAGTGGATAACTCAGTTAGCTGCGCAAACGTTGCGGTTGGGCAGACACAGAGTACCCCAGAGAGCGCCGCACGACTTTACAAACTCTTCTGGGACAGCCAGGTCCTTCAGCAGCAGCCCTAACTTCTTTCTGACACTAACTTCTAAACACTAACTTTTTTGTAAAATATACATTTAAAGTCTTCGGAAGAAAATAAAATAGACAATTTCATAGGCACAGGGGAATTAATAGTTGAAACCGAGTACTTCAATATGAGCAATTTTTCTCCCTTCAAACGACGTTTTTCGCGTCACGACAATAACTACATAGAGAGTTGCTTTCTTTCGTTTTAATTTCTATCTTAAATAAGAAACTAATATTATCTAGAACAAAAATATGAAGTTCCTTCTTAGATTTTTAGATATTTTCATTGTTTTGATTTTGTTCTTTGTTGTTGTTTTCGTTACCTTTTATTATTATTTTTTTATTTCATTAGATTTTTTCCAAATATCTATCAGTAGTTTGTTGACAGATACTTAACATTATTTTCCTTTTTAAATTTGGGGAAATGATTGAAAAGTTGACATTGCAGCAAACTACAAATAACAGTGTTAATATTTAAGGAACCCCCTCTTATTTCCGTCAAAATTTGGACACGGATTTTTTACAGGATTACGTACTCTATACTACGTATGCGAGAAAGTAAAAAAAAGGAGAAACAGCGAAAAGGAAGAGCCTCAAAGAGCGTATGCTAGCAGAAAATACTGATGTATGGAGAGAAGCACCTTTGCTTCAAACATTTGTAATCTAACCCTCAATCATTTCTTTCGTCAGCATTAACACAAAAAGCCACACTCTAAATTAGACAGCTTGTCCAATTATTATTCTACATTCCGACGGATTCTGAAAATTGACTGAATGATCTATGGCATTACCTGATTAAAAAGAAATTGAAGGATTTTTTAATCGCAGTACAATTCTCTAAAAATATTTTCCTAGCTTTTGTTTACGATACCAGTCATCAGAATGATAGAGGTTTTCAAAAACGAAACCAACAACCAATTAGAGGGGAGAATATTTGTACTAATCATTGTATGCCATTTGTGTAATTCGACGGAGGTGACTAAAGAGAGACAGTAAAGAAAAGGACAGTAGTGAAACGTGATATAAATGTTTGTATAAGCTAGATCATTAACATACCAAACAATAGGACACGCTTAATAATGCACAGTAAAATATTTTAAGTCGGAAGTGCATTTCCTTGATGCAATCTATTACATCTAGTGACAAACGTGTGAATTGCGAGACCCAACAAAGAACATAGTTTAGATAAGAAAAGGAAAGCCAGCTTAATCACGGTCTGGTCGTATGAGCGTGCTGTGCAAGCGCATGCAAACCGTTTCCCACGACTCACGGGCCGAGCGCTCCCTTACCGACGTGAACAATACCGTTCACGTAGTACGCTGGCGTAAAAGTCACACGTTAAGATATGTCGTAATACTTTCGATTTCAGACGGGAAAACATATTTCATATTAGCCACGTCTCTTCGACAACTGTTGGGGTCGCTGACAATAAGCTTTCCGTGACTATTCTGCGCATTATATCCGAAAATGTAATTAGTACTTTTTGAAATAATTGATTGTTTAGTGTTTCTGGGCGCTTCAACTGCTTTGTTCATTAGTCCCGTTAGCGAAGTGCATGTTTTTTCTCGGGAGATGGCGGTGATCTTCCCCCGCTGAATGGGGAGATCCGGCGCCGACCGACCGTCGACTAGTGGGGTTTCCCCCTAAACACGACTCTCGCACCAGTGGGGCACCGTCCCAGCCGGGACAAGCTCTAAGCTCCCGACCGGTCTCCCGGAATATGTGGCAGTGTTGTGCATGTTAGTGTAAGTGTGTGTGTGTTAGGGGAGAGGATAGGACAAGGAAGAGGAAGGACAGATCGCGCGCGGACCGTGACCCGTTTGTTAGGGTACTGCTCCGGCATTCGCCTGGTGTTGATCGGAGACACCACGGAAAACTACCGATCAGAGCAGGCGGCCGCTAGAATTCTTCTCCAGACAGCGACTGAATTCGACCTAGCTGAAAAGCTAGCGTCGAAAATCCTGCCACCGTCAGGACTCGAACCAGGACCTCCCAGTCAGAAGCACTGCAGTGACATCAGTTGGTGCACTGAGCTACCGCTCCCAGTTTTTGAAATTATATTACCTGTCTCTGCTGTAAATATTTTTTAAGAATGCATTTCTTAACTCTATAGCAATGAATTTTTGTCTTCAAAACTGTATCCACATTATAAGACAAAGTTATTTAGTCTCACGTGATACCTGTCAGTGGCCCTAAATCCTTCGTTGTGTGCATGTAGCAGAAACAAATTACATTATAAAAAGTATCTTACTAAGAAAATCGTACGTAGTTTCACAAGAATGGCTATTTCACTTAGTCTAACAAAATTTCGCTCAAAATATTTGAAGCACTGTACAAGAGTAAACTCAGCGAACATCGCCTCCCTCCGCTGGCTGCATCTGGACAGAAACAGGCTCTCCGCTGCTCCTCTTGTTTGTATACTTCCGCCCGTCCGAATGACGTATGGCGGAGTGGGAGCGACTCGACGGCCCGGAAGCGCCCGAGCGCCCACCCCCGCCGCAGCCCCCCTCTGCGTAAACTCTTGCGATTGCCAATGCCCACCCACGCACCCCGCCCGCCGGCGGCCGTTACCCTCTCGCCTGCCCGCTCCGCACCACAGCACTACCACCTGCACAACACTTACGGGAACAATGATCTTAGCAGTCGAGGTGTCCGGAAACACTAGTCAATCAGCCGCTCCGGCCGCACTCTCAGAAATTTCGGCATTACGTTTAATGTAAAGTACATGAAAGTAATTATCATGTATGTAAATTAAATTTAATGTACGTGAACAATTAAATTTAATGCAGACAAGTAAGTTAAGTCAACAGTCGTACATTAAATCCACATTGATTTTAACTTACGCATTAAATTTAATGCGTAAGTTTTAAATTAATCTCATTTTAATGTACAATGTACATTAAAATTCATGTATTGACGTACATTAAATTTACATTAAATTTAATGTAGTTTCTGACAGTGAAGTACTCCTCTCTGCAGCCTACCTACCAGTATTAACTTCCGAGTACATCTCTGTAAAGGGTTCTAAGTTCGGCAAAGATGCTCTCTAGTTAGCTGCTTTTGCGGGTAATAAATCTATCGCCACAGCATTCATCTTTGTGCGAAAAATGGCGCATGTAGCGACGGCCGCGAATGTACAACTGGCGCAAGGCAGGCCTCTCAAACAAGGCGCACCCTTGGCTGTCTAGTCGCACATGATAATAGGCCTTCCTTCCCTTATCACCAGTTCCATTTGAGGGGAAATCAAGGGGAGATTCATCTCGACGAAGAATGAAGAATAAATACAGAGTTGGCAGACCTCAGTAAAAGATTACAGAAACCTGATTATAAAAGCAGAGGAGACCATCCCTGGAAAATACGATGTAGAAAGCAAAGAACTGATGTAGGCAAGTTCTCCTTTGTGAATCGTACCATAGTAGATTGGAACAAACTACCTGCAAGAGCACTAGACACTCTTCCTTCTAATGTAGTGAAATTTAAAAATATACTTAATTCTATGTAGGTCATCATTAATAATACTGGGACTTTTATCATTATTATTATTATTGTTATTATTATTATTGATATCATAATTATTAACACTGTTACTGGTTTTGATGTAACATTTAAGTTATTGTTATTATTAGTTACATTATTATAATCATTATTATTATTATTAATAATATGGTCATGTCCCCTATACAGTGGAGCGAAGTGTTAGAAAAGCTGTAAGTCAACTTACAGATAACTCAAAATCAATCTCTAATTCTAATTGTAATTATATTTGTAAATATTCGTAATAGTTTTGTAATTGTCGTATATCTAGTCGTAATAATGTTTGCCACCGAGCATTAGCTCAAAGCGAACTTTAATAAATCTATCTATCTAAATCTATCTATCTATCCTCTTTGACCGACCTCAAAGCTGGTACCCCTTTGCTGAGGGGCACCTTACCCAAGTTCGATTGCCTATTGACGAGGAGTTGAGGAGGCCAAGATCGGTCGCGTTTCAGCGATAATCCAGACGTCAGCCCTCAGAGTCCACGAGCCCTAAGTAGGACAGAGAACACAATCTAAAGGCGGCTCCACACATTCGGCATTCGCCGAGCAGCTAGCTACCGCTCGCCCAATGCCGAACAGCTGATGTGTTCGGAAAATGTTCGCTTCCTTTGAGGTGTTCAAAAGACCGACACGCGGTGGGTAGGGCGAGCACAGAACGTTCGTTACTCCGCAAATAGCAAGTAACTCATCCACTCTACTCGGGATTCGGCGAGTTGTTGGTCGCTGTTCGTCGAATAACGAATGTATGGAGCCGCCTTAACCCTCTAGTGCCGCTTGTTACATAAATGTAATAATATTTCTAGTCAACTCGAACTTGTACCATTTTGCACTAATTTGCAAATATTTATTCAATAGACAGAGACAACCTAAAGGAAACATATAAGCAAGTTTTTTAATTTCTGAATGCCAGATGTCGATTTAGCCGTGATCGCTAAGGCATTGATTACTCCTGGCCAGTGTGTACATATGACTTGCGTCGGTTCGCACTCTCATCAGAAACCGTGTTTAGCTGCTATTCGCCTGTGTTTAAGTCGGAGGGAGAGGCCGGTGTAAAGCAAACGGTGGTTGGTCCGCACCGACGGGGCTTATGGTCTAACGGGGCATATGGTCGGACGCGGCTAAGGTCTAACTTCATGTTATAGAAAAAAATGCTCATATAACCACCGTTTGGCGCTTCGGAGCGTTCTAGTAGTAAATATTTAGCAACACAATTGGTTAGCAATAAATGTTGCAAAAATGTCGCTCTCGTGCGCGTATGGGGCAATGGGCGCAAAGGGCAGTGCGCGCTGTTGGCGCAATGGGTGAGCGCAATCCGCACAAAATTACCTTAAGCATTATAGGGTTAAAGGTCTCCCTGGGGGTTGAATCCCCTCCCCCTCCCCCCGGGCCACGGTGAGCGGTGCGCGAGAAGCCACAACGCGCAAGACCATTTCGTTCCCAACGCGTCCCATTTCGTTCCCAACGCGTCCCATTTCGTTCCCAACGCGTCCCATTTCGTTCCCAACGCGCCCGCGGGCGTTCGCCCGCCGGCACGCGCCCGGTGGCCCGGCTCAGCCGTCGCTCCCCGGAAGACGCTTTCCAGAACGGGGCCAGCCGCCCAGCCGCGCGCAAACGCCCTCCCGCGCCCGCCGGAGCACTGACCGTCGCGGCCGCGCACGCGCTCGCCGCCGCCCACGCCGCCACCACACTTCCGCTTCCCGCCGCGGCCAGCGTGCAAATCGGACGTCGCGGTGAAGGAGACAGCGGAGCACCGAGAAAGGAAGAGTAACTGAACGGAGAGGGCCTTCCGGCTGGAAGAGCGTGAGAACCAGAGAATGGCCAGGTGGCTTTGACGAGCAGACAGGAATAACACAAAACACACTTAAAGAAAAAAAAAAAGAATCACACACGAGTTGGCAGAGTCTGACGATGACGCGGAAAACAGACGTATGTGAAATATGAGATTTCAATTCGAAGAACGGAAAGCATGTTTGCGGCATTTGTCTGTGATATAGTCAATGGCACATTTCGGCCCTTTTATCCGTTTCGAACATTCCATTACAATCGCAAAGATTCCCGTACGCCTGACAACACACGTGTACTAACAGAGGGCACAAACAAGAGCACACGATCTGTAAAGCAGAGGCACTTCGGGGAAGAAAACGGGCAACAGCCGCAACGAAGAACGAAAGAAAATCAATCTGGGGACTTGACGAGGAACGAAGGATTTAGTTCTTCAGATTTGGTAAGGTAGTATACAAAGAAACAATATTAAGGTCGCCGGTTTTTCGGAATATGCCATGGAATTCGTATCAGAATTACATGTTCCGGAAATTCGTCACTTTTCAACATTGTGTTTTTTTTATACCAGACAAAATCCCATGAACATACAATCAGAAAATATACCGAAAGGAATTTATTGACAATTGGGCCCAAGCAACGAAAATTTAAATTAGGCGTGGCCTTTGACACGCGACCACGGGAAAATACTTTAGTATAAAGAACTGCCATTTCAGATCCATAACAGGCCAATTCACACAATTGGAATGCATTTTCGTAAAATTGATATAAAATGGTTACCCTGTTATTCTAAGTGCTACCTTTAAGATTCACAACATGGTGCTCCGAACAACTCACTCTGCCAGCTTGGAGGCAGTAATATGGCAGCCCCATCACCAAGCTTAGTCCCGCAAAATGCTCGTAACACGGCTGGGAGACAAACCCATTACTCATAACTAGACATCGGATGTTTAGGCACTAAAAAATCGTCTTTTAGGCGCCTAAAAAGGCACTGAAAATGTCAAGAATGAGGAGAAAAAAGGCACTGTCAAGTTACATACACAAGAAAATGGAAAAATTGTAATTTTTTCTATATTATTTTGTAAACTTAAATGCATAAAACCAGTTCGTATATTTTAATGTAAAACTAGATTTACATATTTACTACTCTTCTACATTTTATTCTTAATGGTTTCCATTAACCAGTAATATTTGCATATTACCAGTAACTTTTCAAGGATCACAATTTCAAATTTGCGACGACTGGGAGACAAAATCAGTTTGAATGTGGAAAAGGATATCTGAACCATGTGACTGACATATTTTAGCAGTCCAACTCTAGCATCACTGAAACCTTCTGAGAATTTATATTTATTTCGACTTAAAATTTCGGTGCCCTCGGTGTATTGTCAATCGACCATGATCTCAGGCTGGTATTTATGAAATAGAGAAATGGTGAAAAATCAGTTGGTATACTTTCAGGAATTCTCTCGTAATTTCAAATACCAAGATGTGAATTGAAGGTTTCGTAATGAATGATCACGTTGGACAATCGCCGATTTTTCGATATCTTAGCATTGTATATAAATAGAATAAATAAAAGGCAAAAAAATTCTAAAAAAGGTATATATGCAAAAAATAGGCATTTATGCTAAAATAAGCAAAAATAGGCATTATAAAACTTCGTCACATGTCATCGTTTGTCATGATTCGTGCACATATTTTATCAGCCTTTAAATAAGTTCTCTAGAAAAAAAATAGGCATTTCCCTAAACATCCGATGTCTACTGATAACCATCAACAGAATAGCCGACACTCTCTTGCTGTGGAAACAGGCCTTAAGGCCTAAATCCATGAAGCAGAAGAAGATTCACAACAGAGATCGCCAATGCACCACATTTTGGGATAGTATCTTAGTAATACCCATTTTCAATCGTTTTACTAGCTCCCATATGCTGTAACGCACCTACGATTGTCTCCTGCCCCAAATTCGTCCGAATCCAATAGGCGGAGGGTGGGCGGACACAAAGGGGGCGCGCGATGTGACGAAGCTGCAGCGGGACTTCTCGCGTCCCGCTCTCTCTGCCTATCCGCTTGTCCCGCGCTCGCCAACGCGCCTGCCGCCGCCGCCGCCGCGCCGTTGTCATGAGTCACAGCTGTCTCTGGGACGTTCCGTATGCTTTCCAAGCGTGCATTCACCCGGCGGCTTCCTCATTCAATCCATCAATCCATCCATGCATTCAAGGTCAGATAATAAATAGTATGTGCTAGTTTGTTACCAATTGTGTTTCAAGTATTCTGGTTGGCATTTAAAGAGATCTCAACCACTCATTTTATACGAATTAAATCGTGTTCATGATGCGCAATGAAATACACTTTCTCTAATGCTGCAGAAGCAAGGCTTGAGTAAAGAAATATCATCTATTGTCACATCGAAAGAATTGTTTCGTTCAAATAGTTGTAGAACAAATCGACGTTTTAATTATTTAAAAAATCCATTTCTTTGCCAAATATTCAGCATTCACAACATTTCTGTTAAAAGAAATTCGACCACACAAAAAGTTCAAATATGTAGTGTTCGAAAAAACAGCTCAACAAAAATTATAACTCTTTTATTAATTAAATTACGACGCCACATTGATTTCAATCCATTTACACGAGCCCCCCTACCAGATATCAACTTCGCAACGAGTGACCGCTCAGAAAACAGCTAGGCCTCGCCACCTGCCCGACGTCACCTTTGTAACTGATTATTTTTCAAGAAACGTGCCGTTCGGCGCGACCTTCCCTCAGTCGCCGCCGGTTGCCACGAGTGTCCTTTGTTTCTTGCTCCATGTCGGCAACTGACAACACATCGTATTCTCGGGTGCGAAAAACCAGCTCCGTTTCCTCATCACGAGGCATCGCCTCATTTGGCGGCATACGCCCATGTAACCACCTGCAAGCAAGGCAGAGCCCGCCTCCATCATAAAGCACGCACGGAAAACCGTCCAATGATGAGCGGCAAACGCAACGCATTACATCAGCGCTCTGGCAGAAAATAATGGCGCTACGTGCGTAATAACATGTTCTCGAAACGCGGCGTTTTTACATCGAAAGACGCGCCCAAAACTACGAAGCTCGTAGCAAGTGGAATGCAGTCCGCCTACGCGATATTTTCAACGCATCGATCACTCGGACAAATAACGAAACAAAAACAAATTTAAATAATAATAATAATATATTATATTACAATATAATTAAAATAATTATATTACAAAAATTATAAAATAGAATAAATAAATAAATATATAAATAAAATTTGAAAAAGTTCCTATTTTTCATCCAGTTCATTAGGCCATCACCATTTCATTTTAATCAATAATTTATCCATTCCTTCCTCTCTCAATCCTTTCCCCACCCCTCCTCTCTGTCATTATATTATAATATAATTAAAATAATTATATTATAAAAATTATAAAATAGAATAAATAAATATATAAATAAAATTTGAAAAAGTTCCTATTTTTTATCCAGTTCATTAGGCCATCACCATTTCATTTTAATCAATAATTTATCCATTCCTTCCTCTCCCAATCCTTTGCCCACCCCTCCTCTCTGTCACCACTCACATGGGGGAAGAGAGGAGTTTCTTTAATTGTCACGTTACAATGTAGTTACTGATCTGATCACCTTCGCGGATAATGCTTTATGTAAATGCCGCTAATGTAAAAAACGCAGAATTCATCGACCATGCGGTGAATAGCAGAGCCCCAGGTGGGAATTTTACTTGCCACGTCACAAAAGCCCTGCATTTTATTCTATGATGAGGGCATTTCGGTATGTTCAAAGTTAACCCCTCGACAAATACATAGCAATAATACCTATACAACGTTTCCTATACAAAGATCTGAAGCAAATCACGCTGTAAATTCCAAGAGATGATCAAATTCAAATTACAAGAAGAAAACACAAATTGTTCAGTCACGTCAGAGATTTGTTTTCACACTCGTGTATGTCAAATGAAAGTGAGGGTGGTGGTGATTAACACCGAAAAATTATTCAGATTTCATTCACATAAGATAACTAACTTGTAGTAGAGCCACTTTACTTTATTCTTGTCAATCCACCAACTGGAGAATGTTCGGATATTGTCAACGTATGAATGCTAGGATGTGCTACAGAATCTAGCAAATATCTACTAATCTGAACGGACCATAATTTTATTTTCAGAAAAAAGTTATGAAGTAAATATAATGGGAGATGGGATAAATAACTTCTTTGTCTCTCTTCCTCGCACAAAATATTATTATTTGATACTTCCCCGTAAAAGCATTCTGTCGTTTGTAATACTCTAAGGTACACATACTGACTTCACATTGCAGGTGCCAGTAACATACTTCGGTCATTTTATTGAGCTATTCATGAAAATTGCCGTGACTGTTATTAAAGTAAATGTAATCTCTCCTCCCTTCGCTATAAATACCGTCTAAGACAAGAACACCAACGATGGTATTTACCTCAATACTGGTCATTTCAAGCAAAAAAGTAAAACTGGAAACCTCTCACCAGCTTCAAACTTACAGAACGTACGGCTCATGCTTTCTAGGGGCGAGATTGGAAAGAAGATTAGTTTTATACATAAAAGATGTAAAAAAATAAGTTGAAAACGTCTTATTATTTAATATTAGTACTGCAATAATGCGTAGAGGAGTGACTCTAAGAAGAGTCTCTGACAGGTCGGAAAATAAATGAACGACATGCAGGACGATGACATTGCAAGAGATAGTGATGAAGCCATTTACAAATGAGCTACATGAACGCACTGCCAAAATAAGAGAATGGATGTAACCTGCTGTTACGTTGCCAGCAGTGGCCAAGCAGTATTAGTCAAATTGGTCTCTTCTTATACTTATTTCGTCTTTAAGAGCGTCAAACAGGTTCACGAGGTAGAATATTGCGTGGACCCATTATCAGTTCAAACATTTTAAGATTTCAAAGTTTGCAATGTTGAAGTAACCGTAACCACTTTTCCGAATGCGTGCGCAATATGCCGTAACCCTTTGCGGTTCAGTTGGTGATAATCGCTTAAAATGAAAGAAAAAATGGATTATTTTGTGAGAAAATTTAAAAAATGCAAATTAAACTAATGTAAAGACTTTATGTTCTCGCATTAAAAGCAGAAAATTCCTTTTTAAACGTTATTTTTTGCAGTTAAGGGTTTAGTATTCACAAACATCCATTTTTGAGATAATGAATCTTAATCTCGCTTTTCCTTAAAAATACTTTTTCTCTTGTTTGGCCGGACATGAAAAATGCTAATTGTTCTCACTTTTAAGATATCTTTAAGATTCTTTTTTTACTTCATAGCAAGAAGTGAATTCTTCTGCCCAAACCTCAATTTGTTATAGAAACTGCATATTATCAATAATAAATTGTTTTGTTAATCGATATTGTTACCGATGTTTTTTAAAATTTCTCATTCAAATCCCTGTAAAGTACATACACGTCTCTTATCAATCTTCAAAAATAGGTTCAGGCACTAAAGTATAATCCAAATAATCTTAAAAAAATCATGAAAAAATGTTTAACGCTTCTTGAGTTATGTCACAAATCTGTTTGTGTCAAATATGATAGATGATATAATTAAAATATTTAAAAAAATATTTTTGACTGTTAATACCTTATCCCACGAGTGAGCATGTGTAAATTTAGACATAGGTCACAAATAAAATTTTAAATTCAGTTAGAAGAGTAGCAGAAAACCACAAAAAGGAACTAACCGACTGCGTGCCCTCAAATTGTCTAGTTCCTTCCCGAGGGGCGAGCGGCATGGAGCAGGCGCGGAGGCGGGCCGGGCGCCGCAATGAATGGCAAGAGGGCGCGGGCGGGGCGGGGAGGGGAGGGGAGGGGTGGCCTCCCACGCCGGCCCACGCGTCCTCGGCCGGAGACAGAGCGGCTGGCCGCTCGGCGCGTGCGTTGCGCCACGCGCAGCTCGCGTTGCCTCCGCCCCCGCCCTCCACGCAGCGCTCCACGCCCGCACGCCCGCCCCCACGCGATCAGCCTGCGATGAAGCAGTACGGGCCGAACAAAAAACATAGCTCGCCCTCGAGCAGGCGAGAAGCTAAGGGGCCGTCCATAAATTACAGGAGGCGATGTTGGCGATTTTTTTACTACCCCCCCTCCTTGGTGAGATGTCGTGAAATTTGGCTCCCCCTTCTAATCTCACGTGAGATTTTTTCAGCCTGCGATGAAGCAGTACGACCCGACCAGGAAACATAGCTCGTTCTCGAGCAGGCATGGAGCTAAGGGGCCGTCCATAAATTACGTGAGGCGATTTTGGCGATCTTTCGAACCGGGAGCGGTATCTCAGTGCATCAACTGATGTCACTGCAACGCCTCTGACCGGGAGGTCCTTGGTTCCCACTCCCCAAGGCGGCAGGGTTTTCGACACTAGCTTTTCAGCTAGGTCGAATTAAGTCGCTGTCTGGAGAAGAATTCTGGCGGCCGGCTGCTCTGATCGGTGGTTTTCCGTGGTTTCTCCGATCAACACCAGGCGAATGCCGGAGCAATACCCTACGAAATGGGCCACGGACAGCGCTCGATCTGTCCTTCCTCTTCCTTGTCTTATCCTCTCCCCTTACACACACACACTTACACTAACATGCACTATACTACCACATATTACGGAAGACCGGCCGGGAGCTTAGAGCTTGTCCCGACTGGGGCGGTGCCCCGCTGGTGGCAGAGTCCTGGTTAGGGGGAAACTCAACTAGCCGACGGTAGGTTGGCGCCGGATCTCGCCATCCAGCGGGGGAAGATCACCGCCATCTCCCGCGAAAAAAAACATGCACTATACTAACGGGACTAACGACCAAAGCAGTTGACGCGCCCGGAAACACGAAAAAATCAATCAATCAATCAAAAGCGATCTTTCGACTTCCCCTCCTCCCTCGGTGAGATTTGGTTCGGTCCCCTCCCCCCTTATTTTTAATGTAAATACGTTAATTTGTGATTGATTGCATTGGTATTTATTAAAAAAACATAATTTGCTTAATTATATTTAAGAGTAAATTTCATTAAAGGTTCGGTACCAAACGCTTGGTAATTTTTCTTTAAAATTTCTGTAAAAATGCAGGTAATGAGATTTATCTCATTAATGATAAAATGTTTGGTAATTTTTGTTCGATTCTTTTCCTCAGTATACTATGCTACTTACTGCAATATTCACATAACCTCGATACAAATTATTGTGCAATGTGTAGCCATATTTTAGCACAGAATCTTGTTTTACTTAAATTCAGTATTATGAGTTTTCTCACAATTGAGCACTGGTTTTAGCGAGAAAAAAAACCGTGATTTTTCCGAGACCCCCCTCCCCCCACGTAAGATTAGGTGATATTCGTTTGACCCTCTCCCCCTCCTAAAGACCTCTCATGAATAACCCCTAACTCAAGTACGTGGTTAGAGCCTCTGTTAGATAAGGGATACCCATTTAGTACTTTCTTGCTATGGAATAGAGAGAGAGTTGTGTAATGATGCGCGAAAAAAAAAAAAACTACGCATTTTTGGCAGAAAATTTGCTTATTACAGGGCTCTGGTAACAAAACAAAAGTGGATAAATCCATTACTAAATGTAGGGGGAAAACTTCTAACATACGATGTAGCCAGAAGAATTCATGCTTTGTGGGTCCTTGATACCGAAAAATTGAATGACAGCAAAACATCGGTCTGTCCTTTCGTCTGTCCGTCTGTGAACAACGCTAGTTGCTAAACCGTTCAGCTGATTTTCCCTAAAATTGATATTCTCCTATGTCGCGGCTGATGTTGCAGTCCCTTGAATTTGAAACCAATATTTTAATTTTGGAAGCTACTTTAAGAGAAGCCCCTACTACATTTTCCAACTTTCCAAAAAAATGGCTCAATCGGTTTTGATTAAATTTTGTTGGATAGAGTGAAGGACGTTTAAAAGAATTTTAAAGCTGTTCAGACACTATTTTGCCCTATTTGTGAGGGAGATACTGAAGTATTGGGCTACATTCCTCCAAGTAAATATGAACAAATACACCTCGCAACATTTCCTCTTTTCTGTGCCAAAAGCCCACATCATGTGCGCTCCATCGAAGATGTCGGGGCTGAGCCTCATTAGTAGGGGCGGATTTTAATGATTTTTTTTCCTTTTCACTTTAGAACAATGTCGTTTGGTATTGAAATTCATTTTATGTTGTGACAAAAGGAAATGACCCATTTTTAGAAGTCATTATTTTGCATTTTTTGTCGATTTCGACTAATAGTTCATTTTTTACCTTTTTCGGTAAATTTCAATACATTTTTGCTGATTTCATTGATTTTAATGTCATTTTTAATGGTACTTGCTTCAAGTAATATTTATGAGATGCAACAAATGTTCTTCACAGAATTACATAGTAGCCTATTCTATTTTTTCGCTCAGAAATTGTTTCAACAGCAGTCGTGAGTATGTAATTCTTGTGACGTATATCAGCGCCATTGCCGGTTCGGCGATTTCGGGATAACTAAAGATAGAGATTCCCAGGTCCAAAACAGTCCAAACCAAAAGTTTGCAAGTTGAGTTCACTCGAACGAATGGAAGAAGCCTCGATTACATCACTAACACATCCAACAGCTTGAGTTGTTCATCCGAACTGTTTTTCATAAGATTTTTTACGTTTTTTTCTTTGGGTTTAGGGCATTTTTAAAGCAATTTGGGGGCATTTAATTGATCATTTTTGGCGATGTTTTAGGTCATCGCTACTTATCAGCGGCGTCCCACGAGGCGCGGGCGCAGTCGCATCCGGGAGGGCGTGGGCCGCCGCGAGAAGCCCCCCAGCGACGGCCTTCCACCACCGCCACCGCCGCCGCCGCCGCCGCCGCCGCCCAGCCGCTCTTTGTTCCGCGAACGCGCACGCGCCGCGCCGCACGGTGGAACCAGGTGGCGAGGACGGGGCCGAAACCTCGAATTCAATTACCGTCTTCTACATAGGGACTTTCCAGACATTGTTGATAAAACGGAAATACGCGGCTGTCGCCACTCAATTCTTCCTGATTTCAAACGTAATTGAATCTTCTAAAGACATATCAATTATCATACTCGTTGCCCATACACAACTTAAACGTGAAAGGAACGCTCATAAATTTCAGTCATGCAGATTGCCGCTAAGAGATAAAACACGTTCATAAGAAATGTTTTCGTGAAAGAAGAATCTGCAGCGACCTGCAGATAAAGTTTCCTTTAATTCAATGAATATTAAATAAGCTGTAAATCTGCAGGTATTGTACTATTATACGAACTTTTATGCTAGTTATATTTCATAGCTTACTACAATGATTATAAATTGTGGTAATCTATAATAAATTAACGTAACTTATGTTTTATATATCACCAAGAGGGACATTATGATTGAAAAAATAAGTAAAAATTATTTTAGAGCACGTTTTTATAAATACTATAAACCAAAGCCTACCATCTCCTCTGACGCTGCAAGAGCCCTGGCCGCGTACTCCAAGTAATTCAAACTCCGACAGCGCCCAGCAACTACTGGGATTAATCTTCATACTTTCACAACAGATGTGCCAAACAATCCTCTTTCAAGAGGGATAGTCGAAAGTCCTGAAAATGAACTTTTATTTTTGAGCTTTTGGCCACCTTTTCGCCTCGTCGCCACACCGTGCGCCGCGCCGCGCCGCCTCGAACCGGCTGCTGCTGAAGGCTCGCTGGCGTACCGAGCCACCTGTTCAGGCGGGCCGTGCCGTGCCGTGCCGTGCCGTGCTGCCTGCCGTCGAGGTAATCGGCGCGTGTCGGAGGCGGCGATTTCGCCAGTGATTGGCATCGACTCTGCGGGAGAAAGGTGCGACCCGGAGGAGAGGAGCAGTTTGGTATACGTTTGGTATTTGCAGTTTGGTATTTTTTTATAGGAGGTGGATGAAGAGCGGGTGGAGGTCGTTCGTGCCAAAATAATCATTTTAACGCATTATAACACGTTAGTTAAACTAACTTTGAAAGTGCTGAGAGAAAAGAATGGAGTAATGAAAGTCCATGTAGGGCAATTATTATATTTAAGGCGAAAAACAAAGAAGTGACGAAGATATCGCAAAATTAAGTGTAGCAATAAAATAGGAATCAAGATAACAGAACACTGACCGACCAACTGAACGGTTTGGAGATTCTTGTGGTTATAGGAGAAAGTTTCAAATGGAGAGAAATTGAAATATAGGGAACAAAACGAACAAGCGCAATAGTTATTTAGTTCGTAGTGCAAGTATGTAAGACGAGGAGATAAAGTAAATTCTGATAGGGTGAAATGAAGGTGTGGGAGTGATGATGGTGGGTATGATGGTGCGGATGGAAGTGGAGGTGCTAGTGGATGTGGATTTGGAAGTGGACGTGGATGTGACAGTAGATATGTTATGTCAAGAGTTGTGTTAGTATGAATATGTGAGCGATGGTAAAGGTAACGGAGAGGGTCGAATTCGTGTGTTCCGATGGCACGGAGTATGGTTAATACTCGTGTTGAATGAGTGCGTGAGAATCCACAGTAACTTCTTACAGCAGTGTCTCTTAAATGTAGTACACGTTATGTAACAGGAAGTGGCGATATTCCTCCCCGTTGGAACGTGAGATTCGGCATAGACCTACAAGTTGTCTTACGGAAATATTCCCCATGTCTACTTAGCGGGTGTCTTCCCCAGAGGGAGATTGCCCCCGCCGCAGAAGCTCTAAGCTCCCCACTTGTCCTGACGTATGTATAACACGGTGCAGTGCAGGTAAATGACTCGAATCCTAGGATATCCCAGCCAATAACGCTGCAGATCGATCGATCGATTGATTCATTAGTGTTTCCGGGCGCGTCAACTGCTAAGGTCATTAGTCCCGTAAGAGTAGTGAATGTTTTTATCGCGAGATGTGGCGGTGATCTCCCTCCGCAGGATGGAGAGTTCCAGCGCCGTGCTACACGTCAGGAAGCTGACTTTTCCCCAACCAGTTATCTCCCACCAGCGAGGCACCGCTCCGGCCCGTACAACCTCTAAGCTCCCAACCGGTCTCCCGACATGTGTGGTGCACGTTAGGGTAGGTGTAAGTAAGGTGTGAGGTTAGGACAAAGAGAATGGAAATGTCGCGTATGCTCCGTGGCTTGTTTCTTAGGGAACCTCTCCGGCATTCGTCTGGTATTGATCAGAGAAAATACGGAAAAGTACCGATCAGAGCAGCCAGATAGAGTTCTCCTCTAGGAGCGACTGAATTGTATCTGCTAGTGTTAGTTGTAGTTGCTATCTAGCTAGTGTCGACAATCCTGCCACTGCCGGGACTTAATCCACAGGACCTCCCGGTCAGAGGCATTGATGTGACATTAATTGATGCCCTGAGGCACCTCAGCCGATAATGAGATATGGCATAATATTCTGGGGAAATACATTTTATAGCTCCCAGACTTTTAGATTACAAAAAATAATTGTACGAATAATAACCAAATCCCACCCACGTGATTCTTGTAAGCCTCTCTTCATTAATCTAGGAATTTTACCATTACCTTGTCTGTTGATTTACGAATCAGTGGTTTTTGTCAAAAATGACTTGCTTAAGGGCGGGAATATATTTTCAGAAAATGCCGATGTCTATTACTATAACACTCGACGTAGAAATCATATTCATCAGGTGACAGTATCAACAGCTCATTACAAAAAATTCACATACAATACATGTACATTATTTTACAACACTTTGCCAGATGACATTAAACGATTAAATTCGATAGAAAAGTTTAAATACCAAGTGAAATCGTTTCTGCTGCATAACTGTTTCTATACAATTAGAGACTATACTGAGCATCACAAGAAAAGTAACATTAATTTTAACAATGATACATAATGCATTATTTACCATTTGGACTGTATAAATATGTATAAACAACCTGTAACAAGTATTGTACTACAGCCTCCGGGTCAATGACCCCCATCTCGATCAGGTTTTTCGTCCAGTTTCCCTTATCCATTGAGCAAATGCTGAGATGGCCCCTTGTTTTGCTTCTGGACATAAATGTAACTTCATTATCTGTGCACGTCTTGTAGAATTCAGTGGGAAATACAGTTATTCAAATTATCGTTTCCATGTTGTCGCGGCAGGAAGTATTATTCCGAAGGACAACATGAATAAGAGCCCAAAATTTATTGCTTATTTATTTTTGAAAATAGATTTTATTACATGGGAGTTTTTTTTAAAATTCAAAATTCAAGTAGTATATTACTTAGCGTAGGGATCACAGAATTTTGAAAATGTGCACACAATTCACTTTTCCCCGTGGCACGTCATACGCAGTTTTAACTGTTTTTTGACGTAAAATAAAAAAATAAATAAATAAATAAATAAATAAGTAAATAAATAAATGATGCTGCAGAGGCCAGGATTTAGACATTGAGCCATCGCAGTCAGCAGTGATTGTCGATGAATGATGTATAAACGTTAGTGCTTCGTCCAATAGTGGAAATGCGGTAACGACCGTGTTAATGATGGAAGACGTCGAGGGGGAGGGGCAGTGATGCTGGGCTGGGCTGGCGTCTGCGGCCGCGAGTGGCCGTGCGCACCGGTTTACCTTGGGCAGCGGAAACGCGACGCGTCGCGGCGTGTCGCGTGGCGTGGCGTGGCGTGAGGTGGCGTGCGCGAGCGACCGTTGGGAAAGGTAAGGGCGACGCTCCACCGCAACGCTCGCGCCGCCCACGCAGCCACACCTGCATCACATGGAGCAGCCACGCCCCTCCGCGATCTTCCCCGGCACACGCCAACGTTCGTAAAGAACCTCCTGAGGCGGGATTGAATATAAGCACATGGTTTGCTTTTATTAAAATTTACAATCATTGTTAGAACAACTTGTTTTTAGGAGGAAGAATAAAGAGAAGGTCAGCCAACCGAAATAAATATATTCAAATGACGATATTTCAAAGGAAAAACGAATATGCACATTCCATTTGTGTATCTTCGCACTTTCTGTTGTAGAATATTCTACAACAAATTATATATAACAAAATATTGTGAACGTTCGAAACCTCAAAGAACATCCTGAGGCGGGATTGAATATAAGCACATGGTTTGCTTTTATTAAAATTTACAATCATTGTTAGAACAACTTGTTTTTAGGAGGAAGAATAAAGAGAAGGTCAGCCAACCGAAATAAATATATTCAAATAACGATATTTAAAAAGGAAAACGAATATGCACATTCCATTTGTGTATCTTCGCACTTTCTGTTGTAGAAAATTATTGCTTTGAGGCATTTGTGTATAGATGTTTTCGAGAATGAAATGTCCAGATTTATGGTATCATTTGGGTATTTGTGATAATTACAAAATTGCAAATGTATGCAAATAGTCAATTCAAAAATTTGTGTCGGGGAGTTCTATTAGAAAGAAATCATGAGAACAAATAATGAAGAATCAGTTCTTTTTCTATTCTATTCTATTTATTTGAGTATTCTTTCTAAGCTATGAACTTCTTTACAGCTAGGAACATTCGATTACCTGTAATGTCTCAAAATCAGAACTAATCTTCAATTTCTTTTTATTACCCACTTCCTTTCATTATACATTCCTTCGTTTTTAGATTTATTTATCCCATGAGAGAGTATGTGTTTATTAACTTATCTACATTCTACTGTCTGCTTTCGTATCTTTCTTATCAAAACTTTTTTAAAAATAAGGTTAACAATTTTTCATTCCTTTCATCATCTCATCCTATTGCCTTTCATCCATTTCTGTCGCACAAATTCGACAGTAACTTTAAATTGGATTTGGAAACAAAAATTCTTGGCACAGCTGTTTCTGACATGTAAGATTATCGAATCTGAATCTCCATCTTCGAAGAAATGTCATGGACTGGAACGAATTGTGTTCGGAAGGAAACATCTGGACTTTATGAGAAAATTTTATTCGCTCTAATTCTTGTTCTTTAATAGATAATTTTGTGTAAGAAGGTATGATTTTGAAATATAGCAAACGTTTTGTTACAAAGACAAGAGAATTTCATATCTCGTAAAACCTGTACCATGTGCTCATATTATAGCTAGACACCAACAGCAACGTTTGCAAACAGTTCAAAGCAGTAGAGATACGAAATTTCTTCGGAAAGTAAGTCACATTTGGGCAATAAAAACCTTGCGAAAATACAGACCGAGTGTCTTCTCGAAAAACCGCACCACAGATATGAATTAATCATTAGGCCAATAAACTGCATATAGGAGATATGCTTGAAGTTTGTACCCCAAGACGATATCCGGCGTTTATAACCAATTGAGTCTGTTTCTGAGTTACTGGCCGTGTGTCGTTTAGTACTTTTCTTAATACCATATTTTAAATTGAAAAACTGGTATAAACAAGAAACACCACTTCTTCGAATACGAGCACTCATACGTCATCTTTACCTAGAACTCATTTGCCTCGATTATTCTTAACAGACGCCGGCCGTTAAGTGTCTTTTGCCTGCTCTATTGGTTTCGATATTATAACAGTACAATATTACAAAATTATTGTTAACATCATTAGGTAGAAGTACTGCACATAATGGACGATAAAGGTTGTAATAGGAAACGTTAGCCGAGGTTGATAAACAATCGAGACCGTTATTTGTAATATCGGCCGTGCATCAATCAATACTTTCCGTAATGGCACGTTCTTATAAGAAGAAATTATGTAAATAAGAAATACCTTTTCTTAGAATATGAGTACTTATACACAAGCTGCATCTCATTGTTTCGACTGTTCTTAATGGACGGCGGACTGTGAAACATTCTGAACGAATGCTGATCGTTGAGAGTTGCTTTTCATTCCCCTGGTTGTGATAATTCGTTAAAAAAGAACAGTATTACGAAACACATATATATTTCATCTCGGATAACAAATATTTCCAAAAATAATAAAAGGCGCAAAGTGTGATTGCACGATTTTGTTATTTTTACTCTCAATTTAAATTTCTTGAAAGGCACGATCCATTCGTCTCAAACGGTTCTACCTGACAATATTACCAACAACCCCCAAAGAAATCGTGTGTTCTTTAATAACTCTGAGATAGAAGAAAGATGGATGTGTACATGGAGGAAAATAATTCATTCCCAACAATTCACTAAAATCACAACAATGGTCCGCAATGCTTGGAACGTCGCCTCTTTGTGGGATTACCCCACCCATATTGTAGCATGAAGATCATCAAAATTATAAAATAATACTGTCTTCGCTTAAAAATGGTATCTTAAATAAGTGCACTCGTGGTAATGATATCAAACGGCGAGGGCAGGGAGGGGGGATAGGGGAGTCATGGCCCCATTGAAAATTTTGAAACGGGCCCCGTAGCCTTACATAATAAAACATGTTATTTTCGTAAATATGTTAATCGCGGATAAAGTGACGAATAGAAAGGAAAACATATTTTAAACTATACACTGAAGACCAACACATGGCCACTTTAGTCTGCCAATATTTTGTTTTATTATCTATATTTAAGAAATATTGCTAGGGATATAATTTGGAAAAAAATCGGAGATTTACTTAGTTGTAATAGTCAACATAGTGCTATTGCCATTGATTTGTTTACTCCCTAGTGTTCAATAATTGAAATAGTTTTTATGTTTATTTATGACTTTTCAATTTTTGAAAAAAATTGAATTAAAAATGCCTAAAATTGCAAAATAATCGACCATTTTGGAAACAAAAAACAGGAAATTTTCGAATTTACCCTTGACCAATTTCGACTCTTAAGACCCCATGGAAAGACCAAAAATGTTTTTAAAAAAACGCCGAAAACAAAATAAAATGATGTGAAACATACGAAACAATCTCGAAAAAAATATGGGAAAGTTAGGGACAATTCCTTCTACAATTGCATAACAATACATTTTAAAGACACAAAACGAGAAAATTTTCACAAATAAAATGTTAAATGTAAATAAAAAGGAGAATTATAAAGGGGTCCTGAGAAGTTCTTGCCTCGTCTGTGATGATACCTAATTAGAAACGCTGTAATGGTTCTGTAAGAAGAACTCTGAGTAAACTGCTTCTTTCCAGGTAGCCGATTCTGTCACTTGAGTGCCACGCATCGGCCGAGGCGGAGTCAGGTACGAGGGAAAGTAACGTGTGGGTCAAAGGTCTGTAGTTTCTTGACGTCGCCCGCGCGGAATAGTTACAGCAGAAGCAGCTCCCAGCTGTCCGGCCGCCGCATTCCACGTGCACAAAACGTCCACAGTTACCTCCGTGGCTACACACATCACCGCTTTAGAAAGCAACCCTGTCACCTGCCATTACGAAAGTCCATGTCATAAGGAAATTTGCCAACTCTTTGGAGTTTCTTAAAAAAATATAGATCGCAAATGAATCTCAGGAAAACATCGCGAGAGATTTCATGAATTGGTTAAATTTCTAGAACATGAAAGGTAGCTCATTTGCTTTGATCGGCAGATGCACATTTCGAATTCTCACGGTTCCATATTTTTAATCAAAACTTTGCACTATGGTAGATAACAAGCTTTAAAGAATAATTATATTTCACATTTTTTCCGGATTAATGGATGAAAGGTAACGCACTAATGATAAGCAAAAACGAAAAATAATTGCATTATTCTCCCACACTTATACTCTGCTCATATTAGCACAGACTTAACAAGGGCATTAACTTGGGTTCCCACATATCCTTTTAAAAAGTATATCTAAGCTATGTGAATTAGCAATAAGCTAACGTAAAAACAATTTATGACGGTTTTGTGAGTTGTAAATGGAATCAGATTTGCCCGAGATGCCGCTGATTCCTGATCGCAGATGCCAGCAAAGTACATGAGCAAGTGAACAGAAGGCAACTACAGAGGATAAGCTCACTAGACGGAACCACTTTCATCTTCGTACGACAGGCCAGCGATGGTCGATCCCACGTGCTAACAGCTGCGTCGCGAATTGCTACCTCCTCTATTATTAAACGCATAATAGACCGCCGTGAAGCGCTGCGTGGCAGATAAGAAGGCGGCGGGGGAAGATAATGGCCACTGATCGCATTAGCTGCGCCCTGCCGCGCCGCGCCGCGCCGCGGGGCTGCTGCGCGCAGCCAGCGATAAGATTACGTCAAGTTCATTGGACGGCTTACGAGCGAGCCACCCCGCCGCGGCCACTGAGGGCGCGGGGCGCCTCCTCCTCCACCTCTTCACCTTCCTCTTCAGCTTGTTGGAGCCTATCTCCAAAACTGAAGGAAATCGAGGTAGTTTCGGCAACATAGAGTTGGGAGTGAGTGAGGTGGAGTGGGATGGGTGGAGTGGGATGGGAATGGGGTGGGGTGGGACGAAATGGGGTGGGGTGGGGTGGGACGGAATGGGGTGGGGTGGTGAGACGGAATGGAGTGGAGTGGAGTGGGGTGGGGTGGGGTGGGGTGGGACGGAATGGGGTGGGGTGGTGGGGTGGGACGGAATGGAGTGGGATGGGGTGGGGCGGGGCGGGATGGGTAGTGGTGGGGCGGAATGGGTAGGGGAGAGTGGGGTGGGAGGGAGAAGGGAGGGTGGGGTGGGAGGGAGGAGAGTGGGATGGGAGGGAGAGGGGAGGCTGGGGTGGGAGGGGTAGGGGAGGGTGGGTGATGTGGAATGTGTTAAGTAACTGAAAATTATATTTCTTTGTAGATCACGGGTTTGGTAAATGAAGATTATTTCAGTTTCCTAATGTTTCGGAATACATTATTCCCTCATCAGAACTTCCTACATTTATTTTTTATTTGGTAAATACTCATTTACCAGTGATATATTACTACGCACTGATGAGAGAATAATATATTTCGGAACGATAGCGAACTAAAATAGTGTTCATTTACCTGACGAATGTCTCGCTTTGTACAAAATAACATTGTCAACATGTGGCGTGATATTTAGCTGTGAATTGCAGATTATGCTAGTTATTTTCGATTTTAGCAGGATCCATAGGCTGGCAGTAAGAGACCGGTGATAATTATCAAGATAATTTTGATGGCAAAGGCGGCAGCAGTGTATGGCAAAGAATAAGTAATCGCAACAAAACAGAGGAAGCAGTGGCGAAAGCGAAAATTTCGAAAGGTCTGATAGTTGATGATACCGTTTGAATATTACTTTCATCAAACACACGAATCGAAGGGCCGTTCTTACCGTTTGTGGAGATCACGAGTAAGTGTCTCGTAAATATGGGAAGACTATTGTCACGAGAGAAAGATACTTCTCTGAGTACCTACTTTATTGAGCATTCAAGCATCAAAATACAAATACGTACAAAATATACGCAAGATATGGTCTCGAAAAGTCTTTTTCGAAATCCACGATTATATTGTGTAATTGGAAACACTCCACAATAACAAGAAAACTTAACATTTCTTCTTGAGACTCTTACGACAGAATTGAGCGGCAAATAATGTGTTTGTAATATGCATATTTCCAGTTTCTTTAGGGTCACTTCAGTTCACTTCAGTTGTTACCTGACTTTGCATGGCGAGACGGGCCATCAGGCCCGCTCTTCCGTCTGCCACACAAATTGCGCTACGCCCTTTCACCATCTAGCGGAGAAAGGAGGTATTACTCGGGCGACGAAACAGGCAGAAAAGCGGTAAAATTAAGTGAACCTCGTTGAAAAATGCATGTGTTCTGCAACTACACACTGCGTATTTCAAGAACCTCATATATTTCAACATTTCTGTAACATGTATACATTTGCATTTCAGGACTAAAGGCTTGCATCAACTTCCTAGCTCTTCTGATAAAAAAAAATTGGTTTCCATTTGAAGGAAAAAACCGCTTTAGTCTCTTTCTCTCGCATTCTCATTGGCGAAGTTCACGAAGGGCGAGTTTTTAGAGCAAAGCGGTTGAACGCTGCTACTATGGCAGCGCGCGGGGGCGTTCAAATGCCGGTGAATGGAACAGCCCCTGAGGCGCCTTTGTGGAAGCGCACAATGCCCTCGCCACTTTTCCTCTTTCCGCAGCCCCGGTCGACACGTTTGTGCGCCGAGGTCCTCGCGGTAATGCTCCAGGGAACCAAAAAAAAAAAAAAAGTGAAAACGGGAAACGACAACATGAAATGAACATTTTCAGTTACCTTGGACTTTCACTGCTTTGTTACTCTACCCTTGGGGATACGTTTTTCAAACTTCATTCAAATACCGTTCTTTACGAACACAAAAGTAGGTTTTATTTCTGAGGAAAAGTCGTCGATAACGTGTCATTAAATTTCAAATGAACATTATAAATGTATGATCAAAAGTCTGAAGCGTTCGTGAAATGCTGATTGATTATTTCGTGATTGCGGGCGTGTAATCTACTGCCGTCATTATTCCCGAAAATGTGGTACATGTTTTAATCACTGGAGGAGGTGGTGTTCTTCTGCCGCTCGATGGTGCGATCTGCTTCTGACCTACACGTCTGCTTTCGGTATTTTCCACATCCAGGTACTTTCCACCAGCCAGGACAAATTGAACGTCCAATTGGTCTAGTAATGTAGTGTTTGTAGTGTAGTGTAGTCTAGTAGTGAAAGCTTGTGAGTGTGTAAGTAACAGGAGGGAAGGACAAGGAGAAAGAAGAACGAAGAAGAAGGAAAGATTGCGCGCGTTCCGTGGTCCGTTTGTTATGGTTCTGCACCGGCAATCGCCTGATATTGATCGGAATACTACTTGCGATAAATATTGATGGGAAAAATACCGATCAGAGCAACCGGAAGCTAGTATTCTTATACAGCTGTGTAGCTAGTGTGGAAAATCCTGCCACCGTCTGAACTCAAACCCTAAGACCTCTGATAAGAAACCTTGCATTGACATCATTTGATACCTTGAGCTACCTCAGCCGGTCCGTGAAACGTTAGTTTGGTACATTTCTCCATCGTAAAATGAACAATGCTGCATTATTTCGAGATGAAAGTTTTCTCATCAAGTGAATCTGAGAACAGCAGTGTCGCATCAGAAAATGAAACAGCCAACTTAAGGGCAACAAAACACTTAAGAGTGGTTACTTTCCACAGTAATTGCGTTTAAATGGGTAATTCATGAGAGTGTTATTTGCTTCATTGTGATTCCACAATTTGCTACATTTCGTTCAAATTTGCTGTGCACTAGTCTCAGACCAAATATTATATATTTTTTTAATTTATATATATATATATATATATATATATATATATATATATTACGTCAAAAACAGTTAAAATCTGTGTCTGACGTGCTATGGGAGAAATGAATTCTGTGCACGTTTTCAAAATTCTGTGATCCCTACCCTAAGCCATATACTACTTGAATTTTGAATACAGAAAAAAATAGCGGTTTTTTTTTCATGAATTGTTAACAAAATATTCGCTCTGATGCAATAAAATCTAATTTCAAGGGTAAATCAGCAATAAATTTGGGCTCTTATCCCTCATCATGTCCTTCATCAAGAAATAATACTTCCTGCCCCAACAACATGGAGAATGATAATTTGAATAACTATATTTCCCACTGAATTCTAGAAGACGTGCACAGATAAAGAAGTTACAAGTTTCCTTCTAATGTATTTGATTGAAACAAGAGTTGTTTTACCAATGTTGCGTTGATAAGAAGATTAGCCTACACTATCTATAAACAAGTAGAATTTTTCATTATTTTCACGATAATAATAATAATAATAATAATAATAATAATAATAATAACGATAAATCAATTCAAGCAAAGGCTGTACTTGGAAAAGACACGATAGGGTGTGTAGTTATCTCCACTGACAGATCTGTAACGCTGTCGAAGTTCCAAAAACACGCTCCAAGACTCAACAAAACCGGTGACGTCTGTTGGACTGTGTTCCATATTGTACGATCAAAAAATTCAAACTGATTGCACGATAGCGGTCACCAACAAATTGGATATTGTTATCCTGGATTTGGAGAAAAAACGTACCTAATTGTAGATATTGCTGTGCCGCTCAAAACTTTCCAAGCAAGGAGGTAGAGAAACGTGTAAATACGAGATTGGAAATATCAGTCGAAAAGCACAGGTCATCCCGATAGTTAACGGAGCTCTGGAATTCGTTCCGCAAAATTTGTGTAATTTGTGTGACTAATTTCCGAGGTCATTCAAAAGACTGAGAAGTGCAAGACATTGCTTTATTGGGAACGGCCCACATTTTGCGCGAAGTCTTGTAAAAGCACCGACAATCCCTAGATCTACTCTAGCTAGTTGCAACCCGGAGTAGATTTTACATTCAACGGACTCATAACACCTTTAGTCGTAAATTAGAGGAATAATAATAATAATAATAATAATAATAATAATAATAATAATAATAATAATAATAATAATAATAATAATAATAACAATAATAATAATAATAATAATAATACAATAAACTTTTTTCGTCAGGACAAGGCCCACACAGGCCGGCCGCTAGAATACTCCTCCAGACAGCGACTGAATTCCACCTAGCCGGAAAGCTAGTGTCGAAAATCCTGCCTCCGTGGGGAGTGTAACCTAGGACCTCCCGGTCAGAGGCGCTGCAGTGACATCAGTTGATACACTGAGCTACCGCTCACGGCAACATCGCTTTTAATTTTGTTTGATAATGATGTTTGGCAAGATCGATTTGTTTGTTCTCGACGTCGGATCACAACCACCTTCTCGAGGGTTTACGCGGCGGCCTTGCGCCATCGATTGCGCGCGTGCGAACGCCACCGGCAGTGGCGCCGCCGTTGAGCCATAAATCTGCGCCAATCGCGCGCGCCGCTGTCCAGCCGGGGCCTCAGCCTCATTTCCTCCTTGACTCGCGGGGAAAGAAAACGTCGCCACGTCCCTCCCTGCGAGCCGCTTGCGTATTTGTTTTTACTTTTGCTTGCCGAACGACAATGCCAGGCGGGGTCGGCCCGGTGGCCGAGATCGCTAAGGCAGTGGTCTCGAACCGAAGGGTCGCGGGTTCGAGTCCCACCTCGGGCATGGTTGTATTTGTGTTCGTCCTTTCACCGCTTATCATCACCATATCGTTTCATCTTCATAGTTATCATAACGTTAACAGCAAAAGTGGTCGCTAATGACCTACATGTTGATGCGACCTTAAATAACCAATTTAAAAAAATGCCAGGAGGGATTCTCTGGCTTGTTCATAACAAAAGGTGACTTTCACGTACTTACACTTGTTAGAGAATTCAACCGACTCCGGTTATAGTGAACTTACGTAATTGGTCCCGTTTCAGTTGCATTACAAGTAACCATAAGAACATTCGGTTAGTGACCCTGAACCTCGGCTATAGTGAACGTAGGAAATACAACCTCCGAGAAAGTAAATACATCGACTCAGTGCCACAAAATCCAACACCAAGCAGCTTGAAAAAAATATCGTCAGCAAAGGTCATAATTGAAGAAGTATCCTCGGAGGTGAAGGTAACGGACCCAGAATGGTCACCTTAGTGACAACCGTATGCCACTCAGTTTCATTGTGAAAACAAAGGTCGTGTCCTGCGTGGGCTACAACTGCCGCGGCGGCGACGCACGATTTTTTCTTCAATTTCAACCTTGGCGGATATTTTATGGACAAATAAAGATATTGAAATTTTCAGTTCGTGCTGTTAATGTATTTCGCTGTACCACTATGCTTATAAAATAAATCGTAATAGAGAAATTCTATTTAATTTTGACATCATCGGATATAGTGAACCTAAAATGTTAGTCCCCAGAAGTTCACTATTACCGGAGTCAACAGTATATCTTTGTGACTGCAAAAAGCAATTTTCAGTGTACTTACAATGCATTCCAAAATGTTAAATATTTTCAATATTGTGATAAATTGTCATAGCCGTGATGAGCACAATGAGGTAGTAAAAAATGTGATAATTTGTAAATTTCTGCGTGACAAAAAATGTTTTCATGTTAAATTCAACCTGGGAAGTTGCTTATTATATTAAGTTTAATTATACTAATGGTTTAACATCAGTTTATAATGTAGGCTGCTTTCGCAAATTAATAGGAGGAAGGCCAACACGTGTCGAGCACAGGACAACTAGCACTTTACTTGCTAATCTTGATACGTATTGGGAAAATACACATTTTCAGAGCTTTACTCATTTATTCACGCTCAATAATCGCAAGTTAATACGATCAAGCGTAATAGAATTACACACTATGTAGATTTATCAATTCAATCAAATGCATTTTCTTAAACTCAGCATCTTCTTATTTGTATTTGTTCCTTTTTATATGAACTATTTACGCGGCCCCTTCTCTTCACGCCAGTGTGACACACTACTTCCAATTTAGGATTTCTTTATATATCAGGAAAAATATTACTTGAATGTTCCTGTTGTCACAACAGCTCCCCCGAGCCCTCCATCTTTCACGAGTGGAAAACTCCACGGTTGCGCCGACAAGTGCGTGACTGTGGCAGCCGTGGCTGTGCGCAGTTGAACCGCGAAGCAGCACGAACGGAGACCAGACGACGCAGTTTTCAAGATCACGAAATGGTTTTCGTTGCCGTAGGAATGCTTCCTGATCGAGATTCGCAATATTTTTTTTAAAGATATTGTTTTACAGACAAGAGGACAAATTGGTTTCAATATCGAAACGAATGAATTAATTACTTACTAACATTAATTGCTGATCAAGGTATCTACTGTTATTTGACATGAATCTTGATCCGGAAAAAATGTTCTCGGTCGAATATGATATATGACTGATTAAGCTTTTTTAAACAGCTTAACTATTGGATGAAGACAGCAAATAAAGTAGACATCAATAGTAATTCAAAATTTTTATTGTCTGCCCTATTATCTGCCTCCAATAAACGGGTAACATTAAGATCTTTAACGTTCTGAAAAGAGAGGAAAGTACAACTGGAAACACCGCGTGTTTTTCAATGGAGCGTGCACATATTTTAACTCACCAATGTAGAGAACAATGAGAAGTATTTTTGTTTCTTCAAACAGCAACTTACCTGAAAAAAATTAATCGTATTATATTAATAAAGATAAGATATTTCAAAACCAACAAAAGTTAACATTAAGCAACAAATATTTACGTAACAATAAATAAACAAAGATTTTCGAAAAACAAAAAAAATATAGTATTCAACTACAAAAATAAATTGAAGAAAATCTTACGATCGAAGCTTGTTAACAAAAAGGATTTGCGACTGCAACCTCTGGGGAAAACACAATAGTAGTTTATGCAATTAGTTTATAATGTTAAACTTTATTGCATGAGTACATGTTTTGAAAACGAGTGACGTTAGGAGCGAGTTTTCAAATTTGTACCAATGCAATAAAGCAACATTACAAACGAGTTGCATACGCTATTTTTTTGTATAACAGCATTATAAATTTTGAAGAGAATCAAATAATATTGCGGAACAACTTTCTTGTGACGTCTCGGGTGCTTGACATCCAACGCCCTCTGGAAATCAAATTCAAATGGCATTGTTGACATCCGTGCGAGAAAACGGTGGTCGACTGTTCCTTCTTCTTCTACCTGCCCACGATTCTCTCGCTACTATTGGCTGAATGTGTGATGACGTCATGTCGCGTTTAATAATGGCGATGACGTCATGTAGCGTGCGATAAAATACTGGATTATGCACGATTCGGGGTATCCAAAAGGGTCGTTTATAATGATGGTATACAAAAAAAATCGTTAATTATTACAGTTGGGTTTGAGATCCTGTTTCCCATGTTTTATCAAATGATACAGCAAATAACTTTAAAAACTATACCCGTAGTTTATTTCATCACCAAGGATACCCAAATCAACCAATCTGAGACTCACAAGAGGCAACCATATTAAAACTAGTGGTGGTCTAGAATGGCACAGACTTTTTCGTAGTAAAATATTTTAATTTCCTTAGTTTGAGCTAGCTTAACAGTCTTGCCCCATCCTCTTGTCAGCTGGTATCTATTGCCGCCCATTTTTTTTTTTTTTAAGTTTCTCAATCTTTCGGTTTCCTAATGGTAGATTCGAAATATTATTTTTAAAACACTAAAGAAGAGTAAAAACCTCGTCCAATATGGACATTTCCGTTGAAAATTTTGAAATTGTATTTAAGAAAACATCGTTTAAGCTCTAGTGTAAATGCGAAATTTGAAGCTCTTTTTCATAGGAATCTTGTGTGTTTTCGAAACACTTAATTTGAAGACATTTGAAGCACTCTCATTCACAAATGCGTATACAAAATCGTTGGAAATGTGCGTATTAACGACGTCATTCGGCAATGTTTAACACAGCAAACTTTTTTAAAACGAAAAATATGTAATTTTCATTACTGTAAAGACTATTTTTCTCTCAATCTATTAGCAACACATGAAATAGCTGGACATAAATTTAATAATATATTAGAATAATAAATTCTCTGGCAAAATTTTCCACCTCGGCAAAAGTATAATTAGAAGCAGGTCAACGGGGCTGTACATGTCATTCAAACGCTTTTAGAGCTGCTCTTCAGAATTACAGTGAATATCACTTGCTCAATAAATATTTTTTTCTGTATCACTTTCCTGCACTGAATGCGTTATTGTTCATTTCTGCAGTACAACAAACAAGAGTTAACCGAATGTTCTATTTCTAAATACACGCCATTTTTCTCTATTTTAATTCCACTCCTTTGGAGGTTATTTCATTTCCGCATTTTCCAGCGAGGCAAGCGCCGCCTGTACTCCATCAGTGCAACGCTACGAATTCGACGGCGCATTCCTGCCGACAATTACAGAGGAGCCGCTGCCGGCGTTAACGAACGCAGCCCCACCTCAATTACTCTCGCGCCGCCTTGAGCGACAGCCACCGTTTTCGTACCCGCCGCTAACGCCCATCGTCACCACAGTCATCTCCACCAGCGTTAACGTTTTCACGCCCACCTTCGTTAAGTCTCCGACACTGTAACCGTAGACATATTCGCCATCACGCCACCTTTATCGTTAACGTTAACGTTTACGCTTCCGTCGCCGCCACCGTTATCGTTAACGTTAACGTTAACGCTTGCGTCGCCGCCACCGTTATCGTTAACATTAAGCGTAGCCTCCGTTAACGTTAACGCTTCCGCCTCCGTTAACGTTAACGCTTCCGCCTCCGTTAACGTTAACGCTTCCGCCTCCGTTAACGTTAACGCTTCCGCCTCCGTTAACGTTAACGCTTCCGCCTCCGTTAACGTTAACGCTTCCGCCTCCGTTAACGTTAACACTTCCGCCTCCGTTAACGTTAACGCTTCCGCCTCCGTTAACGTTAACGCTTCCGCCTCCGTTAACGTTAACGCTTCCGCCTCCGTTAACGTTAACGCTTCCGCCTCCGTTAACGTTAACGCTTCCGCTTCCGTTATCATTAACGCCACTGTTATCGTTAACGCCACCACCACCGTTACCACTGACGCCTCCGCCTCTGTTACCACCTCCGCCACCGCTCCCGCCGCAGACGCAGCGGGGAGGAGCCCAGATGCAGCGCTTTCGTTACACTCGCGCCGCGCCGGTGCATTTCCTCAGTGAGCTGCTGCAGGTTTAACCTTCCCCGAGGGACTCCTGAACTTGCCGCGGGGAAAAGGTCGATGTGTGAAAGGTGTCGTTGCAAAACGACAGCCTTCGGGGACAAAAATACCCCCGCGTGCCGTATTTGTACACGCTGATACGCGTCACGTTCAGAACCAGAAAGATACGCTCGAAGCACGTGTTCACGCAGTGCTCGTCTTGGTGTTAGTGACGCACGCATTCTGTTTCCAAGAATAAACACCTTACTTTTAATTAAAAGTACTGAAGATGAATAATTGCAGGTTTTTTTACACACTACAAAGACATCAAATATATTTTTTATGAGACACAAAATTGGACGAATAAGAATAAAAAGGAATGAAAAGAGGTATTTTAACGTGGAGATGCTAATAATAATTAGCAGATGCTTATGGTGTGATTTCATAAATTAACCACTATGGTACCACAAATAATATTTTCATTTCTTGTAATCCATCACCACATTTGAACATGAATAACTTACAGCGCTTTTACGAAAAGATATTTAGATAAAAAATTAAATCATTTCAAACTATTTTGTAATAAATGATTGAAACATTCGGTTCTAGTTTCTATTCTGTTGGAACTAGTAGTCGGCGTTCCTCTCACTTCTTAGGTCGATGTCCTAACACTGCGCACCGTCAGCCAATTCGCTTCAACTCGCGGAACGTGACATTTTCACCGCTTGGCGATCGAGGGTAGCAGAAGGAAAAGTGGCTGGAACCCAGTGGAGCGTGCAGCTCAGCCATAGGCACTTAATCTACTTACAGCAGTGGGGCAGGAAAGTGCATACGCAGCGCAAGTGTAAAAAGAATCAATACGCCCTCTCGACGAGGGCGAGGGCAAGGCGAGGGCTCGGAGGGCGCGGGGGGCGGGGCGGAGCGGAGCAGGGCAGCTCGCGACCGAGAAAAACGACTGGCGCCCGGACCCCGGGTCGCGCACAGCATCGCCATTACGTCGACTGGCGTTGGCCGGCAAAAACTCGAGAAGAGCCGCATAGGATCCAACTCTGTGTTTCCCGCACCAGCAGCTTCTAGGGTTGGTGTTGCAAACACTCTGCGTCTGGGGTTGATTGATTGTTAGTGATTCCGAGCGCGTCAACTACTATGGTCATTAGTCCCATGCAGTGCATGATTTTCGTGGGGAGGTGGCAGTGATCTTCCCCCGCTAGATGACCAGATCCGGCGCCGACCTACCGTCGGAAAAGAGGTTTTCCCCAACCACGTATCTCCCACCAGTGAGGCGCCGCCCCAGCTGGGACAAGTTGTAAATCCCCGACCGGTAAGGATAGGACAAGGAAGAGGAGGGAGAGATCGCGCGAGGTCCGTGGCCTGTTTGTTAGGGTACTGCTCCGGCATTCGCCTAGTGTTGATCGAGAAACCACGCAAAACTACCGATCAGAGCAGCCGGCCGCAAGAATCCTCCTCCGGACAGCGACTGCATTCGACCTAGTTGAAAAGCTAGTGTCGAAAATCCTGCCGCCGAAGGACCCGCGTCTATTAGATTTATAGCCTGGTGGGTACATTCCTAAAAAATAGTTTCTAAGTTTTGCTCTCATTTAAACTTGTCCAGTCAGCTTTAAAAAACAACCAGAATTATTTTTGCCAACTTCTTACCGTCAATTTAATCTTGTCTCAAGACGAAGAGCATAGTATGCAATGAGAGTTCCTCTAGAAAGAGTATTATCCGAACGTGAACGCACACGGCGAACTGGACTCTGTAGCATCGAGGAATAAGATACTACGTAACGTCAAAAAATAACAATTGCTTTGTTTCTTGTATTTTTTGTTTCTTGTCTATTCTTGGCGTGCTGCCGTATGGTGATGAAACGAAGTCGGCGATAAAAGCACCAGAAATATCAAAATCCCAGTGTTTTGAGTAACAAAAACATCTCGATCAAGACGTGTGGCAGTGACGAGCGTAATGGTAGCATTGAATACATTTTAATTACGAATGTAAGCTATACTTAATACTATGCTGACAGGAGTTGAAGATGGGTTTAGTACTAAGAATAAATTATACACAATTTTCACAAAATACTAATTTCAAAATAATGTTTAAAAATGTAAAAAAATGAATACATGGAACTGAAGAACTGATAACGTTCTCGGAGCATTCACCCTTGAAGAGTGTCTACGAACTCTCTGTCTTCCATGAAGTTTTAGACGTTTGGTTAATTGGTTTATTCACATTTATTCATATACCTTAGAAAAATAATGAGCTGCGAGAATTTAAATGAGGGTGAAGTGAAAAGGAAACTAATATATTGGTGGCAAGAGAGAAATCTGGAATGAACGACACATTAATAAGTGAAAATCATGAAAGCAGAAGAAAATGACAGGAGAGAAAGTGAAGGAAAGAAAGTACGAAAAGGAGGGTAGGAATAACAAAAACAAAACGGATAACACAATGAAAAATAAAATGCAACAAATTAGACATTGCACAAGACAGCAAAAAATGAAGGCGCATTATGGAAGGCTGGACACCAAGGAGGCAATATTCCCAAAAAAACAGAGCATGGGATCTCAATATGAATTTGAAGTGGACCAGAATATAGCCGGGCGCTAATGATGACTTGTCAGCAATTTATCTTTAAACCAAATTAAGTAAGTGAACGAAACATATCATTTTCATTATTAAATACTTTTCGTGGAATTTACTGTCCGTAAGTAATAATACTTTTCATGAAATGTCTGGCTATCCCGCGTAGTGGATCCAAAAGCATCATTCTTTCCGTTTGACTAGTGGAGTAGGAAGCGCGCACCTGGAGCAATATCCACGCAGCTTCAACGGTCGAGGAGCTGCTGGCGACCCTCCGCCTCCGCCTACGCGCGCATTCGCCGCTTCCACCAGCGGCCCAGTTCGATACCCTCTCCCCCTCGTGTCGCCCCCTCGCCATCGCCGTCACGCCACCGCCACCGCCGCCGCCGTCGCCGCCACGCATACTGATCGCGGTAACGGCTCCCGCCTATCAAACGCCCGCTGACGGGCGTCCACGATGGCAGCTCCTCGGCGGCAATGGCGGCGGCGGTGGCGGCGGCAGCGGTGGTGGTGGTGGTGGTGGTGGTGGTGGTGGCGGCGGCGACAGCGGCGGCAGTGGTGGTGGCGGCGGCGACAGCGGCGGCAGTGGTGGTGGCGGCGGCGACAGCGGCGGCAGTGGTGGTGGCGGCGGCGACAGCGGCGGCGGTGGCGGTGGCGGTGGCGGCGGTGGCGGCGGTGGCGGCGGGGGCGGCGGGGGCGGCGGGGGCGGCGGGGGCGGCGGGGGCGGCGGGGGCGGCGGGGCGGCGGGGGCGGCGGGGCGGCGGGGCGGCGGGGGCGGCGGGGGCGGCGGGGGCGGCGGGGGCGGCGGGGGCGGCGGGGCGGCGGGGGCGGCGGGGGCGGCGGGGGCGGCGGTGATGGCGGTGGTGGTGGCGGTGGTGGTGGCGGCGGCGGTGGTGGCGGCGGGGGCGGCGGGGGGGCGGCGGCGGGGGCGGCTGCGGTGGCGGCGGCGGCGGTGGCGGTGGCGGTGGCGGCGGCGGTGGCGGCGGCGGCGGCGGTGGCGGCGGCGGTGGCGGCGGCGGTGGCGGCGGCGGTGGCGGCGGCGGTGGCGGCGGCGGAAAGAGCAGCGACGGCCTGGCTGGAATGAATAAGCAGCGATTCCCTTAAGCGTCGATTCCCGGAAAAATAAGAAGGCCTATCCTGGCAATTACGCGCCGCCGCAGGGTCACTCGCTGCGCAAGGAGGGCGCTCTCGCTCTGTTTACTGCACACAGCACAAAGACACACAAGGAGGAGAACAGCACTGCACTCGCGAGACTGCCTGCCTGACTGTCTGTCACACTTTCACTTCTACCAACAGTTCATTCACATTTGAAGCGTTCAATCGCGTGGCAGAAGTGATGATGCCACGAATTACTTTCGTTGATTACAGAAGCGTATTAATATGAGTATTTGTCAAATACGTGTGAAACCTCACACTTTCAAGTACAATTATAATTTATTCATTTCATTTTTTTCAAAATGTATCGTAATGAACTATTACGAATCGAAATATTCATATCGAATCTATTAATACTCGTACAACAACTAATCATCCTTTGAAGGATTATCCAATATATATATATATATATATATATATATATATATATATATATATATATATATATATATATATATCACTTTAAAATGTATACTGAAAAGACGTTGAAAACTAATTCAAAATTCAGATCAAAGAGTGGAAATAAACACTGTGTTGTTTTTGAAATACGCCGATTACTACGCCAAAATGGAGACATTTAAAACGTTCATACTGCAGTTCACGAAACTCGCCCTTTTCCAAGAGATCAAAGTCAGACCCAAAGATGAAAACCCGTATGAACGAAATAAAAAAGAAATACTGGTTAAATAAACTCTAAAGCAAAAACGGCACACAGAAGTAATAGGACAATAATAGAGGAGAAGAAATAGAAACCAAGAGCGAAAAGACGGAAGTAAACACGAGAAGAAGACCGGCTCAAGAATAACACGCGAAGAGTGATTGGGAGCCAAGTGACGGCGCCGAGTGCGTGTGTGCGGGGCAGTGAGAAGCGAGCCAGCGGAGGCGGCGAGGGCCGCGCCGCCGCAGTGTCTGCAGCTGCAAGCGCAGAATGCACTGGGGTGGGGGTGGCGTCGCTTCGACGCGACGGCTGCAGCCCGCTGCAGCGACGTCCGCAGCGAAAACGACTCCGGGTTAAAGAGGAGCAGAGAGGGGCTCGCCGCGGCAGGGCGGGACGGGGCGGGGGCGGGGCAGGGGGAGTTAGGGTGGAGCGGAGTGTGGCCGGACGGGAGGGGCAGGGAAGGGCGGGGCGAAGCACAGAGGGGCAGAGCAGAGTGGGTCGGTGTGGGGCAGGCCGGGGTAGGCCGAGGAAGGGTTTGGGAGGGAAAGGGCTGGGCGGGGCAGGCCGGAAAAGGGCTTGGCGGAGCAGGCGGGGAAAGGGCTGGGCGGGGCAGGCCGGAAAAGGGCTTGGCGGGGCAGGCCGGGAAAGGGCTGGGCGGGGCAGGCCGGGAAACGGCTGGGCGGGGCAGGCCGAGAAAGGGCTGGGCGGGGCAGGCCGAGAAAGGGCTGGGCGGGGCCAGTCGGGAAGGGGTGCGCTGGGCAGGGCAGGCCGGGAAAGGGCTGGGCGGGGCCAGTCGGGAAGGACTGGGCTGAGCGGGGCAGGCCGGGACGGGCTGGGCGAGGCAGACCGGGGAAAGGCTGGGCAGGGCAGGTCGGGGAAGGGTAGGGCGGGGCAGAGCACAGTTTCTTGGTCACGGAGAATAAGTAGTGCATTCCTTTGTGCCAGCGATTTTGTATCCAGTCGTCAGGGGGATTTCCACTGTGTTGCGAACCACAAATTGATGTGCTCCAAACACACTGTAAGCCTTCAATTGTTTTCATTTATCTCCGTTTGAATGTTTCCTGGCGAGGCGATCAGACGAAAGGATGCCCATTCACAATGCAAACATAAGCATAAGCATGGCGTTAACATAAAAGTTAGGACTACGTCTACAAGTGGACTCTTTCACAATGCGTTCGCATAAGCATAACACGTAAGACGTTAACTTAAGAGCTTGCAAGCTTCAAGCTTCTGTGCTTATGCTTATGTCAGACAAGGAATGAGCCAATCACAGTTCGTTAACTCAAAATCGAGAATCGAAGTCGATAGGCGTACTATTCGTATCGATTCGTGTGCTGCGTCTCATAGCCAATAGAAACTCTTATTTTGCCTGTGTTTATGTTCGACATTGTGAATACGCCAACTCTTCGCTTGTGTTAATGTCTATGTCTGTGTGTTATGTTTGTGATTGCATTGTGAATGGGCCTTTAATGGCGGGGGTCCCTTTAGGTTTCGCTACTAATGGTGCGCAGCAGGGTAGGTCAAGGCAGGGGACCCGCATTGTGCGGGACGCTCTCTCAGCTGTGTCGGGGAGCGGCACAACGCCTGCAATGCACAGGGTAGCGTTGGGGATATGCTTCCACTTGCGAACTGCCAGCACTTGGGGAAAAAACTTCGCCGAGGATAAAGGATCTTCGTGAGCACACGATAAATAAGGCTTCTGGGAGTCATTCGTTTTTAGGAATGGTTCTTATCTCTAAAGCAAAGAGAGTATGAATTGTAAGGAAAGTAAATCAGAGGAGGGGGCGCGAGGAGATTGCAGTCAATGAATTTTTTTTTAAAAAAAGGATCGCCCGACTTTCTGAACCTGATCTTTTCTGCCAATACCAATTTACAAGTTCGAAATATCAAAAATTTAATAAATCAGGAATGGAGAAAATCTTGGATGCAATGGTGCTAACATAATATTACGCATAACTTACTCTTTGCACTAGCTTAAATTCCATTGAGAAAATAATGTATAATGCATATATTGCAAAATCCAAAGAAGAAACTCGTAATCAATCAACATGAAACGCCTTAACGATATCTCAATTTCACATTCTCAAAAACTCACAAAACCTTATCTTGCCTATCAAGTCGTTGAACATTTCATTCCAAAGCTCCAAAATCTCTCCATTGGCTTGTGCAATCACCGAGTTTTGATGAGATATCTTGTTTAGAGTTACGCGTGTTATATGCTCGACCAATCAAGAGCGTACTTCACTCGAATAAGCACAACATCACGCGCAATGCAAAGCAATGGTCAAAACCCGCACGCGCGTAATGAATTCTGCACGGCGCCGCGCTGCGCCGCGTCGGCGGATCAGCGCTTCGCCGGCATAACGAAGGGAATTGTTCTCGCAGGTGGATGCGTGTTCGACAAAAACGAATCGCTCGCGAGGCGCTCGCCTGGCAGCTGTTCGCCCTGGTCTCTGACGACGGCGGTTGCGCACGATGGTCCGGATTGGGGAAAAAAGCGGACGAAAGAATGACTCCGTCCACTGAAGCCTACGAATTCAAAAAGACCTTCCTTTTAATCAAGGGTTAGCATACGCAGGGGTGACCAGAAGGGACGGGGACAGATGGAGCAACTTGCTCCAGGCTCCCACTTAAGTGGGGTTCCGATTTTTTTTCCATTCAAAAGAAATTAAATGAATGTATTTACATCTAGTCCAAATTTAATGCTACGATGTTATTTCTAATACTTGAAGAAATGAATTCTGTATAAGAATTGAGAAAGTAGGGAATCTTTTGTTTGAAATGAGGGGCTCCGTGGAGAAAGTGCCCCAGGCCTCTAGTTTTCTCAGGATGCCCCTCCGTATACGTCCCGTAAAATATGGGATCGTTCCGTATTTCTGAGTTCTGCCTCGTTGTCCCGAAAACCTTCGTCGGGATGCCGAAATGTGCCGTATTTTGCTTCGTCCCGTATTTTGCTATTGGATACTACAGCAAAAATAGTAATTATAGTTTTCTACTAAAGACCACGCAGAAAAAAAACACGAAATAAAGACTTTCTAAGACTCCTCCTGTAATGCGCACACCTGGTAGGTCCACAGACTTCGAAACATCTCTCTCCAAACTTTGCTCTGGAATAAAATTGTTTTCGACTTATTTATCGAAACCTGTGCAACGTAAAATGCTGGGTTGAAGCTGGCAAAGCCTGGATGAGATTTCTACAAAACGGCGGCTCTCGTCTGTCGTATCCAATCTTTTTCTCCTGTTAATACCATGCAGAATCTCAAGCACCGGATCGATATCCTTTTTTTCAAACTATTTTTAATCTAGAATTTTACCTTCAAAGTTAATTTGCTACACAACTGTTTGAGTTGGAAATGAGACCTTCATGAACATATTTTCTTGTGTTCTTCCTAATATTCTCTGTTATAAATATTTTTGTTTTCAGTCAAGAAAAGTTGCTTGAAGTACTAAATTCAATTTTTAAAAGAAGTATTGTTAGAAATGATGACTAAAAATAAGTTTCAACATCAATAATTCCCAAAAATGTGAATCCCGAATTCCAATGACCTTTGGTCAGTCAGGTTTCTTGAAAAATATCCGTTTGCCGGCCTTTCAAACAATAACGGCTAACAAAATATAGTATTGAACATTCAGCAAGCACACTTTTATTCATACGTTTGAACAAAGCATGGAGCAAATATAAAATAGTTATTTACGCGCAAAGGGCGTTATAGGGGTCGACGGCTTTTTGTCGCCGAGATCGTTAGAACCAGTTATCACCTGAGGCACTTACAATAATTTATTTTTACCAAATTTTAATGATTCAGATTTACTTATTTTTTAATGCATTAATTAGATAACTTAACTCTTGTTTGCCATTTCATATTTCTGTCCCACACTTCCCTCTCATAACTCCCTCTATTACATAACATTCCGCATCACCAACATATTTCCCTCGTAACCACAACCGTCTCGATCGAGGCACAGTTATGCAGCGTACATCGAGCTCTGTATGGAAAGTAATAACAATTGATTTATTTTTCGTGTTTCCGGGAGCGTCAAGTGCTTTGGTCATTAGTCCCGTTAGTGTAGTGTATGTTTTTTTTCGCGACATGGCGGTGATCTTCCCCCACTGGATGGCGAGATCCGGCGCCGACCTACCGTCGGCTAGAGGGGTTTCCCCCAAACCAGGACTCTCCCACCAGCGGGGCACCGCCCCGGCCGGGACAAGCACCAAGCTCCCGACCGGTCTCCCAAAATATGTGGTAGTATAGTGCATGTTAGTGTGTGAGTAAAGGGAGAATATATGACAAGGAAGAGGAAGAACAGATCGCGCGCGGTCCGTGGCCCGTTTGGTAGTGTACTGCTCCGGCATTCGCCTGGTGCTCTGAAAAACCACGGGAAAACTACCGATCAGAGCAGCCGGTCGCTAGAATTCTCCTCCAGACAGCGACTGAATTCGACCTAGCTGAAGAGCTAGTGTCGAAAATCCTGCCGCCGTGGGGAGTGGGAACCTAGAACCTCCCGGTCAGAGGCGCTGCAGTGACATCAGTTGATGCACTGACCTACCGCTCCCGGTAAAAGTAATAACAAGCAAAAACGTATTAGTAAAAAAATAAACAATACTTTTGACCGCATTGGCGTCCTTCAGACCACTGTGCGGCTGAGGCGGGGGCGGCGGCGGCGGCGGCGGCGGCGGCGGCGGCGGCGGCGGCGTGGCTACGTGCTTGGGCTTCGCCACGGCTCTCCCGGCAACGAGCTCGCACAATAAAACCGTAATTTACAGCGCGTTCTTCGCGCCCCGCCGACGCACCGCCAGCAGCGGCAGTGCTCGGCGGCGGCTACCGCTGGCGCTGGCGCCTCCCCAGCCGCTGCTGCGGGAGATCCACCGTCCTCGCGGATGGATTGTATCCGCAGCGTAGGAGGAGCGGAGATCACTCCCACAGATTGTGGAAATATTGGAGAGTATATTCTGGTTCTTCCTGGTGGAGTTCAAATGTACAGAACTAGCGGGCGTTTATGTTACTTCGATAAATTTTCGTTCTTCTTTTGGCTACAGGTAACGCACTCATTAACCACCTATCTCGAATCACGTGTTAGAATCAGTGGCACATCGAAGGAGGTAAGTGTCATGGAACCGAGGCTCCTCCAGAGGTCGATAACATCTATTCACAAAGATCGGTTTTACAAATTTTCTGTAGTAACCAAAGTCATTCTGAATTGAATACGTTATGCTCGTAACAATAATAATAATAATAATAATAATAATAATAATAATAATAATAATAATAATAAAATAACAATTTTTTTTTAAATTCAGCATTAATAAAAACATTTTTATAAGAAAACAAATAGACTGGACTCTAAAACTAAAAATCGTAGTTGCCCCACTGGTAATTTTTTATCGGATGAAGCGATTAAGTCTTTGGGGAAACCATATTTACACCAAACAAGATCAAAAAGCAGCTGTCTTCACGGTTACCTTCCTAAAATTATTCACAAATCTCACTTCTCACAAATGGCGAGTTCGACGTATTTCCAATCGTTCAATTTGAAGTTCAAGTTGCCAGTCCTCTAAAATCGCTTTACCTTTGTCCTCATCATTATCATTCACAACAAAGACATTATTTCATTTTGCCGACATAGAGCTTTTCCATGTCGCTATTGCACTTCTCTGTATCCTCTTCCTTTTCCAAACCAAAATGTTCGTTAACCGGAAGATCAAAGCCACATTTGTATTCTACACAAAGTAAATGCGAAATTTTATTGTTTGTGCGATACGTCATAATTTTTTCAAACAGAAAATAGCCTTCAGAGCGAATAATAGTCACGTTTTTAGTTGTATAGATACTCACGCTTTATTGCTCCTTTACTGTCAGTAATAAAGAAAAGGTAGGTACCTGGCAAAAACATATAAATCGTTCCAATGTCCTCAATATGAGCAACACATTTATCTTCTGCGTCCTTTCTCCTCCCTGGCGATCATTGCTACTGCGGCTCCAGCAGCTTGTGCTAACAGGCATCGCAATTTGCTTCCTGGTGGCCGAGAATCCCATTATCCCGGGCTGAATGAGTTACACTGGCGACTTCGGCGAGCGGCTCAACGGGCAACAGCAGTGGGACGGGGTTGGAAGGGTGCGCCGCGCCGGCCCGGGCGGGGCTTGAGCGGAGAAGCAACAGGCAACTGGTGGGGCGAGGGGTCTAGGGGGACGGGGTGGGGAACGGAGGGAGACGCGAGGCGGAGAACGGGGAGAGGAATGGGCGGGGAGCGGGCTGGGGAACGGAGCAAGGAGCGGGCTGGGGAATGGGACGGGGCGGAAGACAAGACGGGACGGGGTAAAGCGGGAGACAGGACGAGGCTGTGCAGGGCGGGAGACGGCACGGGGTCGGGCGGGAGACGAGACGGGACGGGGTGAGGCGGGAGATAGAACGAGGGGGAGGGGCGGGGCAGGGCGTGGCAGGGCGTGGCAGGGCGGGGCGGAGCGAGGCGGGGCGGGGAGGAGCTGGGCAGGGCGGGACGGGACGGAACGGGACGGGATGGGACGGGCCGAGGCCGGTCGGGGCAGGGAGGGGCGGGGCTGGGCACGGCAGGGCAGGGCAGGGCAGGGCAGGGCGGGGCAGGAGACGGCACAGGGCAGGGCGGGGCGTGAAGCGGGAGGGAGCGTAGTTCACGAGGAGCGGGGTAGGGGTGTGGCGGGGTGTGGGGCAGGTAGCGGGGCGAAAGGCGTGTTAGGAGGTGAGGTGGGTGTGGAGGGGGGGCAGGGCCAGGGGCAGAGGCTGGGCCCGCCCTCGGACGCGCACAATGCGCTCGCGTGGGAGGACCGCGTGCCTCATTTATCTCCTGAGCACAACGGATGACGGCACTTCGATTATGCCGCACACATGACCCTTGTTCCTGACCACGAATAAACCAACGGGAGCAGCAGCGCGACTTTCTCGGCATCGCGGAATCCCTCAGTCGATGCGTATTTTGTTGAACTCGTGCACAGAAGCAAAAAATCCTCTAGAACTAAGAAAACGATGACGTGTTTTGTTCAATTGTCTTAGATAGGAAAATTGAGAACATGCCAAGAAATATTCGCTGCTGGAGAACTATTAGAAAAAGACAATAGGGAAATTCCTGTTCTACGGGGGCACTAAATCAATGTGCTCTTTGGAAGCGCAGATATTCTCCTAGTCCCGACAAAAAGATGTGTAATGTTAGAGTGAATATCTGAAGAAATGAAGCTATAATAGAGTAAGCTCTACTTAAGAACGAACATTTTTTTATTATTTATTACTAGATAGTATATAAACACGTATCGCTGGAAGAAGAGCCCATTTCTTCATGACTTGACACACCTGCACCCCAATCCATCTCTGTCAAAACTGTTTCACGTAAGCATCGATATATCCGAAATTCGATGTTTTTTCACGTCTATTACACCATAGTACAATCACTCTAACAGCCAGCAGTGCCAATACCCAAATTATAAAATAACTTTCAATGTCCTTTACCATCTTCATTCTCAAATCTAAAACGATTTCGACATAAAAGCAGCATCGACAACATAATATAGAAAGTATTAGGTTTGTATTGATTTTTTCGTGTTTCCAGGCGCGTCAACTGCTTTGGTCATTAGTCCCGTTAGTGTAGTGCATGTCTTTTTTCTCGGGAGATGGCGGTGATCATTCCCCGCTGAATGGCAAGATCCGGCGCCGACCTACCGTCGGCTAGTGGGGTTTCCCCCTAACCAGGACTCTCCCACCAGTGGGGGACCGCCCCAGCCGGGACAAGCTCTAACAAAGCTCCCGACCGGTCTCCCGGAATATGTGTTAGTGTAGTGTATGTTAGTGTGTGTATGTGTGTGTGTGTGTGTGTGTGTGTGTGTGTGTAAGAGGTGAGGATAGGACTAGGAAGAGGAAGGACAGATCGCGCGCGGTCCGTGGCCCGTTTGTTAGGGTACTGCTCCGGCATTCGCCTGGTGTTGATCGGAGAAACCACGGAAAACTACCGATCAGAGCAGCCGGCCGCTAGAATTCTCCAGACAGCGGTTGAATTCGATCTAGCCGAAAAGCTAGTGTCGAAAATCCTACCACCGTCAGGACTCGAACCTAGGACCTCCCGGTCAGAGGCGCTGCAGTGACATCAGTTGCACTGAGCTACCGCTCCCGGTAATATAGAAAGCATTATGCATCTTCGCTATCCTACGTCAGTCGACACGTGTCTTGGTTACGTGAGAAGCTAGTCAGAGATAGCCGGCTGAGGTGGTCGAGAAGCCTTGCAAGTCCCTTGGGCCGCAGGACAGTGAAATGCCCTCTCGAGCTCAAACACCGGCGCACACGCGTCGGCCCAAAGAAACTCACTTCTCAAAAACATTCACTCGACGCAAATATTCACTCAAATAAAACAGTAAAATATTGGAAGTTGAAACACATTCGGAGAATTTCTGTAAATTTCAGTAATTACACTTTCCAATCCGGTAGAGGGCCAGCCCGCTCTTGCATCCCGATAGGCTTCTAATAACAGAACGAAGACCGCTAAATCTCTGCTCTTCTCAGAAAAGCCCTCTCAGCATTTTCGAAAAAAAGTAAAAGAAAGCGGTCTGGAAACAGTAAGCTTAAAAATGACCGAAAATAAAATTCCCAATTTGTGATTGAAAAAAAAATTGTCTATTCAGAAATGACTCTTTAGAACACTACTACTAGCTCTGCATCTCAATTGTTCTTAATAGCAAATAAATAAGGAAGATGCGTAACAAAAATATTTTGATCTTGCAATAGAAACAGCTCAACGATTTTAAGTCGATTAATCACATGAAATTGGTATTAAATGATTTTAGCAATTTCCCGTGACCAACTGTTAAATTATTGATTTTTTAAATATCTTTTGCATTAATTTTTATTTCCTCAACAACCTCTTGATTATCCCACGCATATACCCATAATATTTATCCTCATTCTTTTTGGTTTCATACATACCGTTTCTATTCTGCCTAACTTCAAAAGGCACCATATTAAGAGCATACGCCATCTCATCACGTAAGACGACCTGGGAACATGGACAAGCGGTAGGTGGGTGGCGCAGAGGGGGCGGCTTCATCCACTTCACAATGCAGGCGCTACCGGGAGAAACCGCCAGAGGGAAAACCGGAACTTCGGGGAGCGCCTCCGCCGAACGCCGGCGGCGGAGGGAAGGCCTGTGGCAGGAGCGAAGGCGGAGGGGGGAGCAAAGATAAGAGTTGGCTGCGGAGGAGGGAGGGTGGTGCATGCGAACAGTGAGGTGGAGACGCTGGCGAAGGACACCGAAGCGATGGTGGAGGAGACGGATGTTGGTGTTGTCATTGGGGTTGCAAAGGCGGAACTGGCGGAGCCGGGGACAAAGCCGGGGACATTTGTGGGCAGGGGACTGGTCGGGGGAATAGGGGAGGGAGAGGAGGTGGCGGCGGTGGCCGCAGCGGCGGCAGCTGGTGGCGGTCGTGGCGGCAGTGGCGAGGGTGGCGGCAGCGGTGGCGGTGGCGCCGGCGGCAGCGGTGGTGGCGGCGGAGGTGGCAGTGGCGGCGGGGCGGTGGTGGTGATGGTGGCGGCGGCGGCGAAGGTGGCGGTGGTGGTGGAGGTGGAGGTGGTGGTGGCGGCGGCGGATGTGGCAGTGGCGGCGGGGCGGTGGCGGTGGCAGTGGCGGTGGGGCGGTGGCGGTAGGGGTGGCGGACGGGGCGGGGGTGGCGGGACGGGGCGGGGGTGGCAGGACAGGGCGGGGGCGGACGGGGCGGTGGCGTGGCGGGGGTGGCGGGCGTGGCGGGCGTGGCGGGGCGGGGGTGGCGGGGTGGGGTTGGCGGGAAGGGGTTGGCGGGGCGGGGGTGGCGGGGCGGGGATGGAGGGACGGGGTGGCGGGGGCGAAAGGACGGGGACGGGGGCGTGAGTGGGGTCGGCGGGGCGGTGGCGGTGGGATGGTGGCGGGATGGGGACGGGGGCGGGGGCGTGAGCGGAGGCGGCGGCCGCGGCGGTTGCGGCGGGGTGGTGGTGTGATGGTGGCGGCGGTGGCGGCGGGGTGGTGGTGGTGTGGTGGTGGCGGCGGCGGCGGCAGTGGCGGAAGCGGGTCTTCGTTTCGCTGGCGAGCACAATGGGATGGGCTGTTGTGCGAGGGCAGCTTCTATTTTCTCCGGTGGCGCCGGTGACGCAACCTCGTTAGCGCTCTCGGGAGATGTTGGCTGCCCGCGCGGGCTGCAGCGCGCGTTAATTGGAAGGCAGGTAATTGCTGGATGCAAGCACGGCCGGCTCAGCGCCGAGCAACTCATTGATAAGATAGCTGCGGGGAACTCAGACTTTTGCCATTAAACCACATGCGAGTGCTGATTGAACTGAGAATGAACCTGCTACGGTAATTATACATCTTTTGAGGTGAACTGGAGAAGAAATAAGAATGCAAGAAAGCTAATGGAGTCAAAGATATCGCAAATCCAAGTCGCACGCATGTGACAGTTATGGTACTATTTACCAAAAATAATGCCTAACATCTGTATAATTAAAGTCATGTAAACGGATTTTATAGGCAATCTACATGAGAATGAGTTTTAAATTTGAAAAAGAACATGCTAGGAACTTGAAAATCATGACTAGTATGTTCATACAATTTAAAAAAAATTATTTTGCATATTTAATGTTTGAACTTCATTGCTGAATCACTAGAAATAACAGTAAATTAATGAATGCAAAAAATAAAAGTCACGAATTTGGACAAAGTGATAGATATAATGTGCAACTGATCCTACATTTGATGGTTGAGATTGTTTGAGATGACTATTTCAATATTACTTTGAGTATTTCACTATGTGGTAAGCTATTCAACACATCTCAATTAAGAGAAACTATAATAAACTTACTACATTTTTCTTGTTGCTAAGAAAATCCCAATAGTGACAAAAAGGGAAGATAAGACGACTCTTAAAGTACGTACAGAGCGCGAATGAATCCGAACTGGCAATAGCAATGACTATGGTGCTAGGAAGGATAGACAAACGGATATGAACACAGCCGAGAACGAAAACCTGTATAAAGACATGGACTAAGTAAAATAATTACTTGTATGAATACCAAGAAAATGTGGTCTCAAACAAATGCTCTAACGAGATCAAGGATGAGAGCTATACGAATGACTAGATTGAGGAGAACTAAGGAGAAAACTGGAATGAATACTAAAAAGATGTAGAAAGAAACGTATAGGAGGGATTCGGTGAAAATGTGTACAAAGGAATCGGGTTGATTTTTCGTAAAATGGGTGGCAACATAATGATACAAATAAAAACCGATATCGATGGAAAGAAGAGAAACTGAAAGTGGTAGGTGTTTGGAATTCGCTAGGGAAAGTTGTGGCAAAGCGGCGGTAAGGAGCACGGCGAGGATAGTGACAAAGGCCAGAGACAGTGGGGGCCAAGGAGGTTACGAGCGGCCGTTGCACCGCGCTGCACCACCAACAGACCAATTGCATTCTGCCTACATTGGATTTATGTGGACGTCTGCATGGCGGGATGGAGGAGGCAGAAAAGGTGAGGAGATGTGAGGTGGGGGTGGGTATGGGAGCAGAGCAGAGAGGCGTCGAGGGCGGCGGAGGCGGAGACACAGAGATGGCAGCGGAGGTGGCGATGGCGGCGGTGGCGATGGCAGCGGTGGCGGTGGTGGCGATGGCGGTGGTGGTGGCGGCAATGGCAGCGGAGGCGGCGCCGGCGGCAGCGATGGTAGTGGTGACGTGGCGATGATGGCGGTGGTGGGGATGGCGGCGGTGGCGATGGCGGCGGTGGCGATGGCGGCGGTGGCGATGGCGGCGGTGGCGATGGCGGCGGTGGCGATGGCGGCGGTGGCGATGGCGGCGGTGGCGATGGCGGCGGTGGCGATGGCGGGTGGCGATGGCGGCGGTGGCGATGGCGGCGGTGGCGATGGCGGCGGTGGCGATGGCGGCGGTGGCGATGGCGGCAGTGGCGATGGCGGCGGTGGCGATGGCGGCGGTGGCGATGGCGGCGGGGGCGACGGCGGCGGGGGCGATGGCGATGGTGGCGGTGATGGCAGCGGCGGTGGCGACGTGGCGGCGATGGCGACGGTGGCGATGGCGGCGGTGGCGATGGCGGCGGCGGGGCAGAGCCTGAGCTGACGACTCGCGGAAGCCCAGCGCCCTGCACGCGATGCTCCGAAATAGCAGAGGGCCGCGGTTCGTTTCGCGGCGAGGGGAACGAACGGCGAGCAAATCGACGATGCCGTTGACTCCTCCACTGGCACGCGACTCAGCGCCAACAGACGCGCTCACAGGCCGGCCGCCAATCTCTGAGCGCCCACACACACTGTCGGTAACGAATGAGGAGAGTAGGTAATATTTCAACATTCTGTTCTGTGGATAACGTGAAAAAATAATCCCCCAAAGTACGTGAATGTGTTTATACTCGTATTGACGAATAGACATTGCCATTCATGCACCACAAAATTATGGGTGCTATCGTTTATCAGGGTTTCATTTGATTACTTCTCAAAAGCGAAATGATTCGTTTATACTTACTGAGACTATTATTCATTTAATCTTACCGAATCTCCTCATCCTTTCTAACAAAATACTAAGTTACAACGTGATCTGTAGAAATGTAAAAATGAAAGCTTTTTTGTTGCCATGCATAATTTTACTGTAAATAATCTCACTGCAGCACTGTAAAGTTGCATTGTAAAGCAGCGAGATTACGAAGATTAATGAGAGTGCAACAGAAGTCTCCGAAGTAGGTACACAAGAGTAATGAACACTAACAAAGGATTTGGCTTTGCTCAGTCGGTGAAGGAAACTGAAGGAGAGAAAGGCCCAACAGGGCTAGGGAAAACGTGAAAATATAGTAGTAGTTTCTGCACACGCAAGTCGCACCCTTTTAGGATTTTCAGGGTGTTTTTTTCTGAAGGGGAGAAAGATCTTCCAATGAGTTGGGTAGGTTGTGGCATACAAGTTTCACAACGTGCTCCTCAAGTGCCAAACGTTTGTCTCGCACAACTAGCACCGACACTTCTTAAGGTGTAAAACAGCACGTTTAATGAGATCGCTGCATTTACGATACTCGCCACAAGGTTCGAATTCTTCTTCCATAAATCGCAATATCAGAAGTGCAGTGTGATATACACTACTGTTTGTGGAAATTGCAACACCGCGAAGGAGCGGCATTGAACGCATCGCATTTCGTGGATAAGTTTGTGACATTGAGATCGCCAGGTGATTACATTTACAACGCCGCCAGTCACGTGGTTGCGACGTTGGAACAGCTTATCGCACCATGTTCGGGTATAAATAGAGGCGCCTTGGAGAGGCTACAAAGTCACAGGTCGACCCTTGGCTCGCACAAGTTGTAAGTCACGCCATGCCTCGTCGCCGACAGCGAGTGCAGTACGAACACTTGACGGACTTCGACCGGGGCAGGGTCGTTGGGATGCGAGAAGCTGGGTTGTCCTACCGCCAGATTGCCACACGTCTGGGACGAGCCGCCAGTACCATCATGCGAACATGGCGTCAGTGGTCTGCGGAAGGTCGTACCCACCGCCAGCGTGGGACAGGGCCTCGCTATCACACTACGACGAGGGAAGATCGACACCTCTACCGTATGGCCATCACCGATCGCACTGCGACATCCACCCCGTTAGCGCAGCAGTGGAATACAGTGACAAGTCACAGCATGTCCGCCAGCAGTGTTCGGCGCCGTCTTGTGCAAAGTGGCTTGATTGCTCCCCGCCCCTTGTTGCGCCTTCCACTGACTCTCGACAACAGACGCCTCCGACATCTGTGGGGCGTCGAACATCGACATTGGCGGGCTGAGTGGCAGCAAGTCATCTTGTCCGACGAATCCCGCTTCAATTTGTCCAATAACGACGGACGTATACGTATTCGACGACATCGTGGTGAACGCAATCTGGAGGGATGCACTCGCCAGCGTCATACCGGCCCAACACCCGGTGTAATGGTATGGGGTGCCACTGGCTACCACTCACAGACTCGCCTACACCGCATTGAGGGAAATCTCAACGCCCACCGGTACATCGAGGAAGTCGTGAGGGCGGAGGTCGTGCCCTTCGTACAACGCTCGCCTGGAGCGATATTCCAGCAAGACAATGCGCGACCCCATATCGCTCGCATCGTGCAACGTGTGTTCAATGAACACCAGATACAGCTCCTTCCGTGGCCGGCTCGTTCACCTGACATGTCGCCAATTGAACATGTGTGGAGCATGCTTTCCCAGAGGCTGGTCCGCCAAGCACCTCCGCCAGCTTCCACCGCCGAACTCTGGACGCGGCTTGAAGGAGCATGGCAGGACCTGCCACAAGAAGCGATACACTCTTATTAGCTCAATGCCACGCCGTGTACAGGCTCTTGTGGATGCGCGTGGTGGCTTCACAACTTACTGACTTGGCATGTATCCATGTATTTGATGGTACTGCAAATGAAATAAAGTAGTGCCTGTGGCATGGGTGCACAGTACATTGAATATCATTTCCCTATATCCATTCGTTCTTGGTGTTGCAATTTCCACAAACAGTAGTGTATTACACGAAACGTGCACGTGCTCACAGGAACCCGAATTCCCACAACACACATCCATTTCTCCTCGGATGAACGGCCGGCTAATGAAAGGGCGCGCAGAGCAGCTACGTAGGAGGCAACCCGGAACCGCCGCAAACCGACGGGCGGGCAAACGGACGGGCGGGCAAACGGACGGGCGGGCAAACGGACGGGTGGGCAAACGGACGGGCGGGCAAACGGACGGGCGGGCAAACGGACGGGCGGGCAAACGGACGGGCGGGCAAAAGGACAGGCGGGTAAACGGGCGGGCGGGCAAACGGGCGGGCGAGTAAACGGGCGGGCGAACGGGTGAACAAGCGGACGAACGGGCGGGCGGGCGTGTGTGCGGGCGGGCGGGCGGAGGGGCGAACGGGCGAACGGGCGAACGGGCGAACGGGCGAGCGGGCGAGCGGGCGGGCGAACGGGCGACGGGCGGGCGAACGGGCGGGCGGGCGGGCGGGCGGGCGGGCGGGCGGGCGGGCGGGCGGGCGAACGGGCGGGCGGGCGGCGCGGGCGGGCGAACGGGCGGGCGGGCGCGGGCGGGCGGGCGCGGGCGGGCGGGCGGGGGGGGGGGGGGGGGGGGGGGGGGGGGGGGGGGGGGGGGGGGGGGGTTAGCGCCCTGGGCGGCGGCGGAGGGAAGGTCCCGAGGCGCGGCATAAATCGCGGGTGCCAGGAGGCGCGCGCGAGGTGCTTTATGCGCGCCATTCATTACCGCGGCCTCACGAGCCTCCTCTTGGGCCATCGAGCACGCCGTGCTTGCGGACGAGGCGCAGCGCCACTCGGCAGTGGCAGCGCCCAGGTGGAAAGATGCTCTGAATGAAGGAACTTCGAGTGAGGAGTCCAAAGTTCTCGGTCAGCAGACTATGTCAGATCAAAAGGGGGACGATTTGTAAAGAAGATAGACGACTGTAAATCGCTTAGCATCATCACTACAAGTGCCAACAAGGATGAGTTGGAAGAAGGGGTGACGCTTTCCTCGAGCCAATCGTCTCTTGGCTCAAAACATTACCATAACTCCCAATCTGATACACCCGCTCTGCTACCGCAAGGCATTCACACGTGTAAGACGCACCCCATTTACACGCACACGTTTGTGAAAAAAAATATTTAGAGAACTCTATTTTAATAAACAAATAAAACATGGCCATTTTCTAAAAGAAATATTTATTTTTATACAGTACTTACTCACAGGGGCAACGAAATATAAACACGATTTCACAATAAGAAATTACCGTTCAACTTTAAAAACAAACGACTTACCTCTGGCGCGGGCAGTCTCCTGACAAAGGACTCCCTATTGGGGCTAAAGAGGGAAACTAACGGTAAGAGAAAATTCTAAAATAAATGGTTTTCGTTCAAACTATAAAGCATTGAAAAATTGCGTCTCAAAATACTCGTGTCGAGAAAAATTAGACCAGAACGCGTACCTTTATTTGGTGGAGGAGTCACCTCGACAGCTGAAAAAAAAAGCTTCCTCTGGCGCTAGTGTACGAGCCCCTTGCCGCTCTCAATTTGTAGCCGCGGATTGAGAGATAATTTGTGAATAACACATAGCATTACCAAAAAGAAGGTGGTGAAAGGACTCTGGAAAGGCATTTTCTAAAATCCATTATTTAATACTGAATCGTCCTACTCCCTTGCAAGAGTGAGTGCAATACGGAGCCATAGTTACTAGTGGAAGTGTCATGGAATGATGGTGAGAAGTGCGATTGTGTAGTTATAATGTGAAACGAAAGAGGTACTACCACGTCGACCAATTTCATCGAATTGTCTGATGGTACTTCAAAGTATATATTCTATATTTGACAATTAAAATAAATCCGAAAACAATGAAGAAAATTATGAACAAACGATGGAAAATTAGACATCCGCCAGGTTTCGAATAACCTATATACATCGACGGGCTTGTTACGCAGTAGGATTGCATTTATTAGACTGGATTTACCATTGATTTTAATTTAACAATAGAGTAAGAAAGGTATTAATTTCGAAGCAGTATTGATTAGAGTCACAACTGTTCCATATCTCTCCCACAGACATAAATTTTGCAAATAAATTGTTACGAAGGATCATTTCATTTCACTAGGTATTTTTTCCTAAAGCCTAAACGGAAATATATTATTTATAATGACAGCAGAATAAGAGAGTAAAACATGATGCTGCAGAATCTGCAACTGAAGCTCCGAGAACATTGCAACTTAACAAACAGCACCTGTGCGTCGGCAGAAAAGGAAATGCTCATCCGGCAGAATTTACAGCGCGCATTACGCAAATCCAGGCCACAAAGCAGAGCCATTTATTATATTTCTTGGTGCCTCGTAATATTTCCTGGACGAATACAAGATATTTCTGCTGCGGACAGTATTTCCGCGTAAAATGAATCGTCATGATTTTGTAAATACACAGTCGTGCGTGACATATTTCTATCTGTGTAAAAGGAGAAGAAAAAAATAGCTCTGTGGGTTTAGACTTTTCATTTAATACAGCACAAGCACAAGAGAGATTAATGCTCTCTCCCTCTACGGAGAAATTATCGCAAACAGCATCGATTCAGCTGATGAAGCACACATAATTCATATCATTTCTTGCACGATACCTATCATCCAATCACTACCCTTACATCCTCGCCTAATAGGTACCATTCCTCCTCTGGAGATGGAGAGCCGGATCCGACTTTCATATACGAATTAGGGTAGCGCGCCATCCCCCCCCCCCCAAACGGAGCGCTGAGGGCGAGGCGCAGGAGGTCAGCGAGTGGGCGCGCGCACCTTCATTTGCCGAGCGGCAGCGCGTTGGCCGGGCGCCTCGCAGGGAAAAACAAAACGCCCGAGTACATGCACCACCGTGCGCCTGCGGGAGCAGGGCTGGGGGAGGGGCGGCTGCAGAGAACGGGTTCGCCCGGCGGGGTGTGGCGCCCCTGTTCCAATTCCCGCGATCGCTACAGTGCTTGTTTTCCTATTTGCCCCTTCGCACTGGCTTGGCGTAGGAAAATGCAATTCATTTCCCCACGTTTTAACCCATCTGGTAAGTTAATAGTTTAATTTCTTATTATTTTATAATAAAATAATTTTTAATAATTTTATTTTAAAATATTATTATTATTATTATTATTATTATTATTATTATTATTATTATTATTATTATTATTATTATTATTATTATTATTATTGTACGTCGTCCAAGAAGCACATAACTGATTAATGTTGGGCCCTACCTCTGAAAAGTGACTTTGCATTTTCTTCATGTAGTAACCCTCTCAATATGTTTATAGCGTTTGTAGAAATCTCTGCTCTTTGGATTTCTTGAAACAATGAAGAAACGAACGAAGCCATTTGAAAAATAAACTGTGTAAACGAATAATGAACTAATATTGAATGGTGATTCCGGGCACGTCAATTGCTAAACGTCCTTACTCCCCTAAGTGTAGTATTTTTTGCTCGGGAGGTGGCAGTTATCTTACCTGGCTAGATGGTGAGATCCGGTGCCGAGCTACCGCGGCTTGTGGGATTTTCCCCAACCAATTACGAACTAAGAACATTGTCTTATTTTTTTCAAAATCCATTGCTGAATGATGCTCTATTTCCTAGTATTTTGCGTATATCATCCAGTGGGGTAAAATTCACTTGTCACAAATCCCAATCCCAATGCGGAAGTCGGTAATACTACAATCGATTCATTTATATCTTGTTTCTCCGACTGCTTCCTGCGCAGACTAGTCCACCTTATTGAAACGCTTTCGAAATCGAGCTTGCCTCCTCGGCGAGGGTCTTGAGATGGATTGAAGAGGCTTCGCTACCCTGCTTTGCATCCAGCGCCCAGCCAAAGGCTTCGTTCTCAACCCACACAGGAAGACCACGCTTCAAGTGACCGGGAGCGGTAGCTCAGTACATCAACTGATGTGCAACGCAGCGCCTCTAACCGGGAGGTCCTAGGTTCGAGTCCTGACGGCGGCACGACTTTGGGCACTAGCTTTTCAGCTAGATCGAATTCAGTCCCTGCCTGGAGGAGAATTCTATCGGCCGGCTGCTCTGATCGGTAGTTTTCCGTGGTTTCTCCGATCAACACCAGGCGAATGCCGGAGCAGTACTCTAACAAACGGGTCACGGACCGCGCGGGATCTTTCCTTCCTCTTCCTTGTCCTATCCTCTCCCCCTTTCACACACACTAACATGCACTACACTAACTGCCATATTCCGGGAGACCGGTCGGGAGCTTAGAACTTGTCCCGGCTGGGGGGGGGGGTGCCACGCTGGTGGGAGAGTCCTGGTTAGGAGGAAACTCCACTAGTCGACGGTAGGTCGGCGCCGGATCTCACCATCCAGCGGGGGAAGATCACCGCCAACTACAGAGAAAAGAACACACACTACACTAACGGGACTAATGACCAAAGCAGTTGACGTGCCCGGAAACACGAAAAAATAGCCGACGGCAGATCGGCGCCGGATCTCGCCATCCAACGGGGGATCACTGCCACCTCCCGAGAAAAGAAACATGCACTACACTTACGAGACTAATGACCTAAGCTGTTGACGCGCCCGGAATCACTAACCAACCAACCAACCTAAAGTGACATTAACTGAATTACCGGATGATGACACCCAACCCAACTGCTATAAATCTAAAGCACTGAAGACACCACCTCCTGATGGAACAAGCAAATTCTCCTTGCTTGTTACTATTGCCATCCGCTGGTTAAGCTTCCCCCTCGTACTGTTGCATGGTTGGGTGGGAGGGCCAGGAGCCAGACATGTGAACCCCTACACGCGGGATTGATAGGTAATCTCGACAAGTTGTCAAATGAAATATTTTGTCTAATTGGCGAAAATATACACAAAAGAAACAAAAAAAATTTATAAATTCAAAATTCTTCCTTGTAAACTTTAAATTCTTACTTTCAAACGAACCTCAGAAAAGATTTAAATTCAGATACATAAGTTTATCCCGTACTTTACTGTAATAATTTTAATGTTAATAATAATAGAAATAAATTACACCAATAAAAATATTTAATACAAGCAAAGTTTCAAACCACGCGGAGAAAAATGTTTTAAGAACATTCACCAGAGTATTCTCAGAAAAATCTCAAGATCGAATTTTCCCATTCAATTCGATCGAAGTTTCAATGTTTTCGTCGAATTAAGTATTCGAGGAAAAACTTCATCAGATAGAAATATGCTGTTTTAATAGTTAATACTCGTATATCAGTATTCTGTTTTTCATTCAATCCCAACTCGAACTTGCGAACTATCTTCCACACGATTTCTTATGAAATACAACAAGCTCAGGGAAAAATGACGTTCTTCTCCTTGTAGTTGCCAATTTTATTCAACGAACAAGTAACGATTCAAATTATGATAGGCGATTAATTACATATCAAGGCATGTGAGATGTGGATTTAGTTAAATACTGATTATGTTAAATTCGTAGGAGTCACAAACCTGGCAACGAAGTAAGAAAATGGGGCGTGAGAAAATTCACCATTCAATGATTGAGAAACCAAACAAGTTTTAAAATAAGACTGCAAAGAATATAAGAATAAAAGAAGCCTCGTTGCGAAATCTAATTTCATCTACGTAACGCGTCGAGGAACAGATGTGGACGTAGCCACCCTGCTCATAGCTACAGACTGTTCGAATCCTGATTAAACACAGCCGTTGGGAAAGCGATGTGGAAAGTACTTGCAAATTACTTTATCTTTATTTCAAAACATCATCAAATCACTACTGCCCGCCAAACAAGGCATGAGAAAAAAAGTGACATGATCAGAATTCGAAAGATGGAAGCCGATTGACCAAGTGCTGCATCGCGTTTGCTTGAGACTGAATACATCTGCATGATATAAATATGAAGGTACTCCATTGCACAGTGGCTATTACTGTCGAATAAATACCTCAGACACAGCTGACGCATTTCAGGGAGAAAGCGCTAGTTCTACCTATTCAACTATTTGAATCGCATTCCAAACATAAAAAAATATCTCCACCATCACCTCGTACTTCAGTTTCTTCTCCGAATAATCTTTTAAGTGCTCGAATACGCATAATATACAAATATAATTTTGTGTGTCACAAGACAGTGAATCACAAGATCTATAGATATCTACATAGACTTATTGTATGTTCCAGAACTCAAGGAATCTGAATGATTTTTACAATTTCCTTTGTTTATATGATACAAGTGCTAGTATTGTTAAATTTGACACATTTTAAGTAAATATTAATTGTTTCATAAATTTGAATGTCACAATTGCATTAATTTTTGTGAGCTCGTTATCTGAAAGTGGAAGGTCAATTCTTATAGATAAAACTGGTCGATGTCGATGCGTAAACTCAAATTTTAAGAATAATTTTTACGAACAACCATTACCTTGTCCTTGTTACTTTCTCACATACGGATAATAAAGTTATCTAGAGTACAAAATTGATGCTGATATTTTGACGGAAATATTAGTTTGGGGAGTACTTGATAATTGTAAAAGAGTTATTTCCCCAAAACGTTCCACTGTCCCATTGTAAACATAAGTTCTTTAAGTTATTTCATATAAAAATGTTTGAAAATATTAGTCGCGTAATGTTGCGCAACTAATACGTTTCGCTTAACGTTGAGTTTAGTGGTGACAAATTTCTATTTTGCCGGCCTGGATAGCAGAGGTCGCTAAGGTTGAATGGCCGTAGCTGCCTCGGCTGGAAGGGTCGCGGGTTCGAAACCCGCCTCGGACATGCACGTTTGTGTGTGTTTGTGTTGTTCTTGTGTGTTCTTCGAACAGTTAAAACAATCATAGTGGTCGCTTTATGACCAAGTTGTTAAAAAGCAACCTTAAAAAAGAAAAAAAGAAAAAAGTTTTTTTTACTGGCTAACACTGTTAATAAAGAAATTAAAGATTTCTTTCTCAATGCAATCTATTTTGCAATGTTGCATGTTTAAATAAGTTCATTTACATGGTTTCAAAATAATAGTAGTTTTCGCGTAATTTTAGGTTATCGATTGCATTATTGGATGCCCGAAGTGTTAGTATGCTAGAAGAAGCAATATAATTATATTTCGTTAACAGTTACCAATAACACGGGAAAGTATGCGCTGTTGCAGCATCAATACTGTATCAGTAACATATGGTGAAGCGCCATATTAACCATGTGTGCGGATTTGTATGCCCTTGCATCAAGAGCGCTGGAAGAAGCTGGCGACCCGGGCACTTAGACGCATTGCGCGGGCCCTCCGTCCGCCCGTCCCTCCGTCCGCCCGTCCCTCCGTCCGCCCGTCCATCCGTCCGTCCGCCCGTCCGTCCCTCCGTCCGCCCGTCCGTCCCTCCGTCCGCCCGCCCATCCCTCCGTCCGCCCGTCCGTCCCTCCGTCCGCCCGTCCGTCCCTCCGTCCGTCCCTCCGTCCGCCCGTCCGTCCCTCCGTCCGCCCGTCCGTCCCTCCGTCCGCCCGTCCGTCCCTCCGTCCGTCCCTCCGTCCGCCCGTCCGTCCCTCCGTCCGCCCGTCCGTCCCTCCGTCCGCCCGTCCGTCCCTCCGTCCGCCCGCCCGCCCGCCCGCCCGTCCGTCCGTCCGTCCGTCCGTCCGTCCGCCCATCCGTCCGCCGCCGTCCGTCGCCCGCCCGTCGTCGTCCGCCTGTCCGTCCACTTCGTCGCCGCCCCTGCCTGTCGTCCCGTCCGCCCGTCCGTCCGCCCGTCCGCCCGTCCGTCCGTCCGCCCGTCCGCCCGTCCGCCCGTCCGCCCGTCCGTCCATCCATTCGCCTGTCCGTCTTGTCCGCCGCACCGTCGTTGGCTCTCGGTGCGCGTACTTATATCGATCGGGCGGAGCCGCCGCCGCCGCCGTCGCTGCCGACTAACTAATCTGCTGGAAATTGCCGGGCCGCGCGCAGGAAGCCGGCCGGCGAAAGCGGCGCCCTGGGACTTTCTGTTCAGGTTCCCCCAAATCAGGGCTCCTGGTGGGCGCGGCGGGTGGAGACTCGACCTTTCCCCTCCCCCGTCTCCCCCCCCTCTACCTCCTGGTCTGCTCCTGCCAACCACCCGCTGCCTCGTCCACGAGCACACGTGCCGCTGCTGAAATGCATACGCCGCATGCTTTTCACAATAAAACTACCACTTGTTTTTGATTTATATATTTTACTTATAAATCACAAGTTCACTCTGCATGCATCAAGCAACGCATATTCTTGTAATACTAAAACGTGGTTTTTGATACGTTACCGTTTCAACTGCTTTCTATTGAGTATCCAGCATAACTTTCGACAAAAAAATCATTCATCTCATTCACTCAAAGGCAAATAAACTACTTCTTGTGGACTTTTCTCCCAGGAAACAGAAATGACACTTCACAGAGATGAGTTAGTGCAATTGCATGTCTCTGTTCTTGACTGACCAAATAATTTACCTCGAAACATACTCCAGGTTGAGGATCATTGACCATTACGTTACAAATAAAGAAATGTTTCCGTTTAAAAAAGGTTTCAATTATGACGTCATCTAAACCATGGAAACCAATATCAAACATAAGGAATACATACGACACTTCAAGTTGAAAATATTCACATTTTTCTTTAATAATAATAATAATAATAATAATAATAATAATAATAATAATAATAATAATAATGACAATAATATCATATTATCTTCCACGAAAAGCTTCCACTCAGTAGCTGATCCCCACTTCCAAGGGTTTTTATTACAAAATTTATTGCTACGTCTGTCCAGGTGTAACACTCTAAATCAGGGGGAGATAAGTCTACTCAAGTACAATCATACCAAATAATTTCTTGTTGAAGACATGAGATCAGCATTCAATAACACAAGATTTATCATCATATAATACAGGCGGAGACATTCGTACATATTGTAGAATAATAGATAATATTTATGAACGAACTAAAACACAGTGAAACGATCCATAATTATGCCTCAAGGGAGATATCCACAATTTAAAATTTGTATATTCAGATTCTTCTAATTACTATGACTGACATTGCACTAAAATATATTTTAAAGTAATGAGAACACTTGCAAACGTTATATGAATGAACATCTTAATATTAGTTTACCTACATAGCGGTCCTATAAAAAAATCTACAATATAATTTCAAAATTTTCATGCACAAAACTGCGATGTAAACGAAAGTATTTATTTACATTCAGAAACTGCACATTTCTCTGAAGAGGTTTTATTTTCTTTTACATTTTCGGAGAACTCTTCAGAGATGAGGCACAAGAAACGCAAATTTTGTGCATAGTATGTAGAATTCCGCATTGGGACGTGAATAAAATAAAAAAAGGAAAGTGCAAATCGTAAGGGAATATTCTTGTATCTCACGCAACATAAATTCTGAAATGCAGATTCACAAAAATCTCTCACATCAAAACATTCTCTTAAAATTCTCATTCGTTCTCTCTTCCAAGTAATCCTCTTTAAAGTGCGTGCCGCATTCGTAGAAACGGGATATATCGACACCCGGAGTTGCATTCCCAATAACAGATACTTCTTTCGCAAACAGCAACAAGGCATCGATCCTTTTTTCGATATCGTCTGCTGGGAGGGCGCTTGAAGCCGCAAGCTGTCGGGAGGCGCGCGCGTGGGCGTTGGCGCGGGGCGGGGGGAGGGAGGGGAGGGGAGGGGAGGGGAGGGGAGGGGAGGGTGCGAGTACTACGGCACCGGAGGCGCCTGGGATCGTAGTAGCGGCGGCGGAGGCGGCAGTTGCAGCAGCTGTGGCTGCGGGATGGTGCGTGACCCAATTTCCCGTCGCCATGGCAACGGACGCGCCGCCACAATGGCTTGCCATCGATCCTCGCGGCCTGGGCGGCTCCCTGGCCGAGGCGTCCCCGCCGGCCCGGCCCGGCCCGGCCCGGCCCCCGCCCAGGCGGTCGCCGGCCTCTCCTCCGCGCCCACGCGACACCCCGCCCGCTCCCCGCGACAGGTGCCCCTGCGGCGGAGAGCCTGGCAACCGGCAGCGCGCCTCGGCGCCAGCTGCGGAGCCGGTGGTGACGGCCATCAACACAGAGGCGGTGTCGCGGTAGTGTTAGATGCGCTAGATTGATTGGTTAATTTTTTCGTGTTTCCGGGCGCGTCAACTGTTTTGGTCATTAGTCCCGCTAGTGTAGTGAATGTTTTTTCTCGGGAGATGGCGCTGATCTTCCCCCGCTGGATGGCGAGATCCGGCGCCGACCTACCGTCGGCTAGTGGGGATTCCCCCTAACCAGGACTCTCACACCAGCGGGGCACCGCCCCAGCCGGGACAAGGTCTAAGCTCCCGACCGGTCTCCCGGAATATGAGGTAGTGTAGTGCATGTTATTGTGTGTGTGTGTGTGTAAGGGAGAGGATAGGACAAGGAAGAGGAAGGAAAGATCGCGCGTGGTCCGTGGCCCGTTTGTTAGGGTACTGCTCCGGCAATCGCCTGGTGTTGATCGGAGAAACCACGGAAAACTACCGATCAGAGCAGCCGACCGCGACGCAGATTCGACTTAGATGCGCTAGAGATGGTGGTCCCGACGGGGGGGGGGCGTTTCCGGGTCAGGGCGGCAGCGTTAGGGCCCGGGGTGGTGGCGATGGGGGAGGCAGCCAGTGTGGCAAGGCGGCTCTGCGTCGGAGCGTGGGCGACCGGGCCCGGCGCCGGCCTGCGCCAAGGCAATGCCCGGTGCCGCTCCGGGGCGCTCCCCAGGCCGCAGCCTGCGACCTGCCGCACCGCCCTCCTCAGCTTCACTCACATAACGCTGCTTTAAAATACGTGTGTTTGCTCTTTAAACGAGTTCCTTTCGCATTTTAGCTTTTTTCTTCTTAACTCTTTCTACTGAACAAATACAGAATGTTGCACAAATTACTCCATAACTTCTAAACGGTTTTCAATGTGTAAGTTTCTCTCAACAATGCGGAATCATGGGGCAATTAATATGCTATAGAGATATTGTTCGTAATATTTTTCGTTTTCGAGAAATTTAACCATCTTTGATTTTTTAAATGGAACTATACATTGTTTTGATCAGCAATATGTAGATCATAAAAGAAGGAATACAATGATGCCTCATACGTTTCTAATTTTGATAGTAATTTGAGTATAAATTAGACTTTTTGACATGTGATATTAAATTAAACATAACACTCTCGCCACAACAGTCTCGGCGCCGAGAAGGCCACCTTTCCCGAAGGCAACATTTGCGAAGGCTGCTACAGGAAATATTGTCCGTTGCATCAGATCATTGTATTCCTCTATCTATGAACATCAAATGCTTTAAGACTTTATTCTTTAGAAAATATTTGTAAGTGGCATAACGTTCAAGTGTGAATGACTTTTTGCGATAATTTGAGACTTAGGATGTGTATTGTAATATACCAAAGAACTGAAAATCAACGAACAATTATACGAAAGGGACGAGTTATAATTTGACCAGGCAAAGCCACTTACAGACACTATTGGAAATACAGGTGGCAGTGAACAATGGGAAACAGAAAAAAATGAGACCGGAGAATCCTGATGATAGATCATAAGAAAGCTTGCTCTCGAATTTGAGATGTGGAGCGTGCAACATCTTGTTTTAGATATAGCAGCTGATCGAATGCTTTAAAGTTTGGACATTGTTAGCCAACGAGGGTGATAGTTTGCTAGTGATTGCACTATAAAACCATTATAAAACGGACAAGTTTGATATGTAGTACAGGAATTAGCCGTGTAATTTGGGGTTGTAAGTAAAATTAATAATTGAGAGGAAAGTATTCGGGAACAGGCATCGACCAGTAGTGAGAGGTAGGGGAAGTGCGGGATAGTATAACTTGAGCAGCACCAATAAATAATACAAAGATATATTGGACATCAGGAAGAAAGAAGAAACGACACGACGCGAGAACGTCGAGAAAATTAAGAGCGCGCCAAAATATCAAAGTAAGACACATGCATTATCATCCAATGTCATATCTTAAAAAAAGAAATAAGACGAAGAAAATGTAAATAGTTTTTCCTTTGGCAGCCAAAGTAATCTAAATTCATTCATTGATTTTACGTACAATAATTGAATAAATGTCATGTTCGTTTTTTATTGAATAAGGCTGATGATAAATCTCCAGGAATTTTTTCGCTTCGTAAGAACGGCCAGTCAACGTGAAACAGCGTAAAAGTAAGCAAAACCGAACCTAGAAGAGTAAAAATTGTCTAGAATATCTTAACGTTATTATGAATAGGCATAAGCTACGCTAGGCAGGTTTAATGAGAATAAATTAGTGAAAGAAAGATTACGTATATCTTGCTCGCTTGCCCAACGTGGGCAACAAAATTAAATTAATAGCAAGTACGAAATTAAGAATATCTCAGTATATAAAAAGAATATTATTTAATAAAATATAGTCTATTTTTAAAACAATACTAGAGGCATATGGCAGCAAAAAATGCTGCTGAACAAAGTCGTACAAAACGGTTTTCTGAGATTAGCACGCATACTACTCATTAACTAATAAAATACTCGAGACTATTGGATCATTGTAATAAATTAAATACTCTGACGAAACAGCAGAGTACAGTATGACAGTTCTTTACTTGTCAATAATATTTTTTAAAAAAATACTGTTCCATAAAGTAATAAAGTCAATAGCAAATATTTAATGGTGGACGACCTATGCCTTGGAAACTTGGAGACTGGAGCTGACTTGACATCACCTGTTTTAAACACTGAGAATGGGAATTCAGTTGGGACGCGCGCTATGAAAATAGGCGAAATAACACAATCAAATATTTGCATTTTTCAGTAAGAATCGAAACTCACTGTTTTCAGATTTCTCCCGACTTCCTGGATATGGAACGAAACCATAGAGAACATTCACAATCCTGTGACCTGCACAGTTTTCCTTCATTCTCTGCGCGCATTGGCAATTAGCAATAGAGATAAAATTACATTATGTTATAAAATTGATTTTTATATATAATTTTGAGAGTGTGTAATTCACTTATTATTAAATAATTTTCTCCTTATGTCGATTTGCGATTTAAAATCTACGCGACAAATAGCAAACACTTCTGTAAGTGTAAGGCTTTAGTATTGCATAATAATGAGAAGGAAAGTACCACACTTCAGAATGACGACTTCAAAGTAAACATGGCGCTAATTGTTTCACTTGTAATTTTGAATCAGTACCGCTTATTGTATGACATTAAGGAGTCAAGAAAGACGGCCATTCAATGAGAGGATAGGTAAGTATCAATGTGTTGCAAAGACTAATCAGAAGTATGTCCACTCTAAAATATTATTACACACACACACACACACACACACAAATTCAATGAAAGAAACACGAACCCACAAGAATATTTTTAATATAAGGAGTGAAAAGGGGAACAGAACCATTACTTCATCCTCTCACCATTCCCATTCAAGAACATAATCATTAAAATATACAAATTTAATATTTCAACAAAAGAAAATATATTTCAAGTTGTGTTATTAATCTGTCGAAATGGAAGAAATATTTCGTAATTGAAAATGGTTGTACACAAAGAAAAGACACCATTCCAATATATTGGACTTCAATTTGCCATTAACAACATCTCTTTTTTTACGAACGCGATCTCGACAAAAAAATCCTCGGAAATTTAATGACTATTTAAATTACAAAGGTCAGCATAATAACGGGCGAATGAAATATGTATTATTGACACACACCGCCCGGCTCTCTCCATTCATATGCATTAAGGCGCGAGGCGGGCGGCGGGCAAGCGGCGATTGCAGACACAATGGGGGGGGGGGGCGGAGGAGGAAGAACCACTGCCCTGCAGCCTCTCGGGACGCTCCAACTCCTTTGTATTCATCGATTCACTTCGTTCACCGGGCAGCGGTGATCAAAACGAGCACGTGCGCGAAATCTAAATTCACTTTCCATAATAACTCAATAACTTCCATCACCATACATGTTATAACATTTCTTAACGCAAGACTCTCCTCTTGCTTCATCAACTTCCAATTTTACGAGGAAGCGCTGTTCTCCTGTATTTAGGCTACCAGTAGGCGACCGCCAAACGGACGGCAAACGTCCGGCCATCGGACGCTCCTCTAATTGATTGATTGAATTTTTCGGGTTTCCGGGCGCGTCAACTGCTTTGGTCATTAGTCCCGTTAGTGTAGCGCATGTTTTTTCTCGGGAGATGGCGGCGATCGTCCCCCGCTGAATGGCGAGATCCGGCACCGACCTACCGTCGGCTAGTGGGGTTTTCCCCTAACCAGGACTCTCCCACCAGCGGGGCACCGCCCCAGCCGAGACAAGCTCTAAGCTCCCGACCGATCTCCCGGAATATGTAGTAGTGTAGTGCATGTTAGTGTAAGTGTGTGTGTAAGGGGAGAGGATAGGACAAGGAAGAGGAAGGTGAGATCGCGAGCGGTCCGTGGCCCGTTTTGGTAAGGTACTGCTCCGGCATTCACCTGGTGTTGATCGGAGAAACCACGGGAAACTACCGATCAGAGCAGCCGGCCGCTAGAATTCTCCTCCAGACAGCGACTGAAATCGACCTAGCTGAAAGCTAGTGTCGAAAATCCTGCCGCCAACAGGACTCAAACCTAGGACCTCCCGGTCAGAGGCGCTGCAGTGACATCAATTAATGCACTGAGCCACCACTCCCGGTGGACGCTCCTTTAGGAAACTAATATCCAGAAAGACTGGAAATTCAAGACCGAGCGTTCAGACCCTGGAAACGTATTCCGATGTATTCCGTTCTACAGTAGCACGCGCAACATTTAAGAGCGACATTTACAGAAGTACCTCTCGTGAAGAGGAAATCAACGCCGCGGCCGTGCGCGCGGGTAACGCGCGGCAGTAAAAGGAACGAACTCGATTCCAACAAGGTCAACAACTGCGCCGGCAAAAAGCGCGACCGCTCCCCGGCATCCGCCTTTCGTTCTGCCGCAGCGCTCGACGCCAGGCGGCGGCGGCCGGCAACTCTTCGGGGAACCCTCCAAATAGGGCACTCACGTGGCAAATATCGACCGCCTCATTAATTTGAGACCGAAGATGGTTTTCAGCTTTGGCACCGAAGCGGTCCAATATTTCGTTCGTTTAATTTTGTCGCATGAAAAAACATCATATAATATGTTTTTAAGGAGCATGCTTACGCCTGTTATCTTCTTTATGTAATTGTAATTGTTTCCTGATATTATTAAAACAGACACTAAACAACGAAATTTTTTTTGATGAAAAATGATAAAAACTGTCACGCACTACGGGGAGAAGTGCACCACGTGCAAGGTTTCTTAACAATTTCTCGTGCGTGAAAATGAGCTTCAAGCTGATCCGAAACTCAATAAAATCCAAAGGACACTTCAACAAGCTCTCCAAGTAGAGCATTACCATATTGCCAAAAACGGAAATTGCAGAAATAAGAAGAAATATCGAAAACCGCCTTAAAAGGAAATTTTTGAGGTCAAAGAGATAATTAATTCATCAAACGAAAGCATATAAAAGTTATACTGAGAAGTTATAATATTTGAGATAATATGCTGTGGAGATGAACAATGAACTCGTAACTTCTAGGCAAAAATAAGCGTGAAGCTGTTAATCCCGGTGATTTTTTTTTCAAAGAAAGAGATACGTCAGCATCAATTAAAACGTGAGAATAATTCATTGATATACAATTGTTACATAGTATTTTCCCAATAAAATATAAGATTCAAGGTAAGTGTAAAAAAGCATTCTCAAATATTCAATAAATGGTATCTATCATCATCGTATGAGAATAAGTAATGCTCGTCATATATCTTCCTGACTCCCAGGTGTAAAAAATTAAAATCGGGCCCAGGTCTGGGAATATAGCTGGTGGCAGAAATCGGGAATACAGCTATCTTCGTTAGTTATCATCATCATCATCATCATCATCATCATTGTATTTATAATTTTAAAATGTGTCTATATATGTATCGAATATTCAAATTTATGACATCATATGTTGATGTTTTTGCTGTGAGAATGTTCAGATTAGATTGCAGAATCTGCACGTCACGCCATTGACAACAAACGCAGGAAGGATGTGGTTGTCCGAACGCAGTGGTTGAACCTGCACGGGAACGCATTTTCACTAGCGTCAACGGCGCCTCTAACTCGAGTGGGAAGCGAAGGGCAATTTGCTCGACCGCAGGCGAGCGTCACTTCGGCTCCGCCGCCGCGCCGGCAGCTGTTTCCCGCGCCGCGAAAACACCGGCAGCGATAACAATCGGCCGACACACGGCCCATTCGCGGCTGTTCCGACGCAGAAATACGAGGCGGGGCGGGGAGCGGGACAGGGCTGGGCAGAGTGCGGGCCGGGGAACGGGGTGGGGAGAGAGGCGGGGAGCGGGGCGAGTAAAAGGGCAGGGAACGGGGTGGGGAACGGGGCGGAGAACGGGGCGGGGAGAGGGGCGGGGAGAAAGGCGGGGGCGGGGAGGGGCCGGGGGGATGGGAGGGGCGGGGAGGGGAGCGGGAAAGGGGACAGGGCGGACGGCGCCTGTAGCAATAGCGCCAGAGAGCAACGGAGATGGTAGCATGTGGACCGACGTATGGCGGCGCTAATTGATCAACTTGCATTGAGCTTCATGAGAGCTGGAGAGGTCTATAAAGCTGCACGAGAGTTTCAGTGTGTGTGCGTGCGTGTGTGTGTGTGTGTGTGTGTGTGTGTGTGTGTATAAGAGATGATAGGAGAAAGAGGAAGAAAAGAGCGCTTGTGATCCGTAGCCCGTTGTTACGGTACTACTCCGGCATTGATCGAAGAGGTGGGTGGTGGGTGGTGAGCGGTTCATAGTGGTGGTGATGGTGAAAGTAGTTGGAGGTGACGTTTGGTAGAGGCATTGCCAGAGCTAATGGCAGGGGAGTTGGAGAAGACAATCGCACTAATTGCAATTGCAATGCTTTGACAAGGCAGACGGTGATAGTGACTATGGCAGGGAAAACATCCCAGTACACTGCTACGGCACGAGATAAAGGTTGGTTGGTTGCTTGTCATTCGGGGCGCGTCAACTGCTTTGGTCATTAGTCCCGTAAGTGTAGTACATGTTTTCTCTCTCGGAAGATGGCGGTGATCTTCCCCCGCTGGATGCCGAGATCCGGCATCGACCTACCGTCGACTGGCGGGGTTCCCTCCTAACCAGGACTCTCCCACCAACGGGGCACCGCCCCAACCGGGACAAGCTCTAAGCTCCCAGCCGGTCTCCCGGAATGTTTGGTAGTGTAGTGCATGTTAGTGTGTGTGGGTGTGTGTAAGGGAAGAGGTAGGAAAGAACGCGCGCGGTTCGTGGCAAGTTTGTTAGGGTACTGCTCCGGCATTCGCCTAGTGTTAATCGGAGAAACCACGGAAAACTGTCGGCCGCTAGAATTTTCCTCCAGACAGCGACTAAATTCGATCTAGCTGTCGATCTGAAATCTAGTGTCGAAAATCGTCAGGACTCGAATCTAGGACAGAGGCACTGCAGCAACATCAGTTGACGCACTGAGCCCCCGCTCCCGGCATCGGATAAAAGAAAAGCAGTGCAGCTGATGGCAAGTGGATGGGGTGCCAGTGCCGACCAGCGCGCCAGCAGCGACAACAACGGCTGCGCTTGCGCCAGCGCTCCACCCGCGCGGAACGGTCGCCGTATTTGGCGCGGCGGCGGCGGCGGAGGCGGTGGCGGCGGTGGCGGCGATGGCGGCGGTGGCGGCGGTGGCGGCGGAGGCGGCGGAGGCGGCGGTGGCGGCGGTGGCGGCGGTGGCGGCGGTGGCGGCGGTGGCGGCGGTGGCGGCGGTGGCGGCGGTGGCGGTGGCGGCGGTGGCGGCGGTGGCGGCGGCGGCGGTGGCGGTGGCGGTGGCGGCGGTGGCGACGGTGGCGGCGGTGGCGGCGGTGGTGGTGGTGTCGGCGGCGACGGTGGCGACGGCGGCGGGGGCGGGGGCGGCGGCGGGGGAGGAGTGGCAGGGGCTGCGCCCGCTTGCGCTGGCGGAGATAATGGAGCCGGCGGGTGGCGCGGCGGCTGGCGAACGAAAGCGTACGCCGCACCGCCGATAAGCGCCGTCCTCCGACCCAGAACCACCGCGCGCCCCAAGACGTTCATCGCCACACAAATCCGGGGGCGCTCAAATGCTATCGTGTTAGCTTCTTGGCTTTGTACTGTTCAATGTCAGTTTCGTAACGAGAACTTCACAACTCTAATGAACGACTGCTGAAAGTCAGACAACCAAGATGTTTACGAAAACATGATTTCTGGTGGATCAAATTCATGATCATTCCCTTCTACACATCATGCCACAAAATATGTAAGCATAAATTTATTATACTCTACGATTTTTTTTTAAATCATTCAAAACATACATTGTCGTTTCGGATGAGGGAAATATTACGCGTAAGAGGTATGAATAATAATATAATACTTTAGATTTTTTTTAAGAATTCAAGTTTTAAAAACAAAGTCCTACACATCAAATTTCTTCAAATTCCAAAACATCCAGCTCCATTCTCCTGAAGCTATTATCTCCTCCAAATCTTGCAACTCTTTCACAGATCTCACCACGCGAATGCTGGGTTTCAGTGAGAAAATGTATACGCTCAACACAGCGATGACCCCTTATTGGTTTAGTGGTGAGTTATACTTGACATTTACATGATAGTATTGTTGACAATGACAACGTCTTCAATCATTTCAATGATGACCCCTTAGGAAGCGGTAGGCGATCACTTGTCTCATAAGAGTAAAAATATGGAAAAGTCCACTGCTCTGCGAGTAAATGAATGATACCTAAACGGAGCGTTTGATTTTCCACACGAATTGCAGATGAATTTTGCGTGTGATAGTAATTTCAGTTTTTGCAGTTCGCACAGTTCCATTAATCGTTCGTGATGTCGTTCCTCGACGTCATTCCGATCTTGAGGAAAGCTGCGAGTCGGCTGAAACTGATTTCTGAAGATTACGGCTAAATTTACATGGCCTCTCCTCCAGTTCTTAGGTGCACACTATGTCAACTCATAAATGCAAATGCGTTTATAGGAAAGAAGTTATACTACGTATTTACACGCCATCTGTGACCTTGATGACAAACAAAATACAGTGAACGCAAGCATTTAATAAGCTACACTATCGACAATGCAACCAAAATGTGCACAGAAGCCTTTTCTGTTAACTTGAATGCATTAAATACATTTTTTAAGATGTAGGTTTGAATGTTCACCAGACTAGACAAAATTGTGATGAATGTCTTTAAGAAAACAAATGGGATAAAGTGAAGGCAAGATATTTTAACATATCACAAAAATTACATATTGATATACTGATAGCGTAATTCTGAGCACCGTTCATAAACCGTTAAAAATGCATTTTACACATGCACAATCAAGACAACGGAAATTCGACGGAAGTAGCATATGAAAGGCCTAAATACACGTATAAAATGAACCGAATGCACGAGCAAAGCATCCTTTCAAATCCTGCAAATAGTTCCAAGAATGAAGTTCTGTTACTTTGTGTGTACGTAAGGAGTGGTATAATACAACATTCTTTTCTGTAAGTTTGAGTGTAAAGTCTTAAAAGTATGTCAAGGAAATGGAATAAGAGGCATACGCTGAAAGACTTAACAAGAACAGGTTACAAATGCAATGGAAACAATTATTACCGAAAATTTAAAGAAAATGAATGTTCTCAATTAGGTAACTATCACACATGAAGATATGAGGGAACACGAAGGTTTAGGGAAGCTAAAAAAATATCGGGGAGAGCATGAAATAAAGCAAAATTCCCTCATATCATAGTGTAGCGATGTTCCCCAATTTCTCTGTGGTCCATTCCCCACTTCATCCGCCCAAACTCTTCATATCGCGTAAACAATTTCCACATCTTCGGCCGAGAACACTTGGGACATTCTCCAAACATACACCTTCCCGGAGAGCCTTCAAGAGATCGCTCCAAGGAGTGGCGTTGACGGATGTGGAGCCCTGCGGCGACCCTTCCAGGAAAATAGCGCCATCACTCCACCTCCGCACCAACCCATCGCATCCCAACCCATCGCATCCTGCCCCACCTCCTCCTACGCCCCCATTCCATCCCACCCTGCATCTCCCCTTCTTGTGCCCCCCATTCCATTCCATCCCATCCTGTCCACTCCCGTGCCCCATTCCGTCCTATCCCATCCATCCCCCCCGCATCCCCGCTTCCTGTGCCCCATTCCAATCCATTCCATCCTGTCCCCTCCTGTGCCAAATTCCAAACTTTCCCATCCCATGTATCCCACCCCGCATCTCCGCTTCCTGTGCCGCCATTCCATTCCATCCCATCCTGTCCCCTCCTATCCCAATTCTATCCTATCCCATCCCATCAATACCAAGCTGCATCTCCCCTTCCTGCTCCCCCCATTCCATTCCATTCCATTCCATCCCATCCCTCCCGTTTCCCATTCCATCCATCCCATCCATCCACCCAGCAATTCCCCTTCCTGTGACCCCACTTTATTCCATTCCATTCCATTCCATCCCATCCTGTCCCCTCCCGTTCCCCATTCATCCTATGCCATCCCATCCATCCTACCTTTCATCTCCCCTTTCTGTGTCCCATTCAATTCCATCCCATCTGTCCCCTCCTGTGCCCCATTCCATCTCATCCCACCCTGCCTCTCCCCGTCCTGTGCCCCAATCCAACCCATCCCACCCTCTTCTTCTGGCGGGGAGGCGAGCCGTGCGCGTGCGCGTGCGCGGCCGAGTGCTTTGTTTTGGGCCGGGCCGAAGACCTCTCGGCGCCTGCGCCAGGCGCACCTTGCCGCGCCCCCGCGCCGCGCTCTTCGACCTTCACCTCGCGCCCCCGCACCCTCTCCAACGCTCCACGCTCTTCCTTTGTTTTGTTTGTTTAGGCAACAGGCATTTCTCACCTTCATGATCAAGTTTAAAATACTATTTCTCTACTAAGCAAGTTCATGAGGATTGTCGCAAGGCATACTACTTACTGATGAGAGACGATGACCAGCAGTATCACAATGCAGTCACTAACACAGAAATTATTCTAAGTTCTTGAGTTTTAAAACTTTTTTTGCATTTTGCAAGTTCTAGACATTTAAATTAATTTTATAAACATAACAATTAAAATTAAATGTTTGCCGACCTGATGTCCCGAAAAAAAAAGACCTTCAGAATTTAATGTATAGATGGTATTGCTCCAGCAATCTTTGATTCCATGGGCAAATTTTCAATAGATTAATTTTAGAGAATCTCTGTTCTTCAGTCTTGGTATTTCTTGTCGTCTTACTGTATTTATATTTTCTAAATAACAATATTTTATGTGATTTATTTTTATAATTTCAAATTTGAAAGCCATCTTAACTTTCAATTACCCTGATGTCTTTGGGCTACAACCTGTATTTTCCTCCAGCAATAATCTTACATATACAACAAAAATCGATAAAAGTTAGAAAAAGTGGCGAGTAGGAAATATGGCGACATATGGCGATAAGCCGACAAGCGAACAAAGTAAAATCACTTTCATGGCGTCTGACATAGACTGTCTGAAGCTAAAAGACAGACTGTATTCCATTTTATTTTAATTCAATTATATAAATAACTTAATAATATACTAAGATGCGTAGTAACTAATAGTTGTACGGAAGTCTTTTGTTTTCTTTGTTGCTTTCACATATTTATCTGAAGACTTGAGTATCGTCTGACTTTTAAACCATTGCTAAAAAAAATTGACTAAGCACACTATGCACAGCACGTCCTGAAAGAACCGATTTTACTAGTGCCAATCTAAAAAAGAATTTACAGGACATCAAAATCATATCAGTTCCACCTAAGTTCATTTGTTTGTAGCCTCGACTTGCAGGCGGCGGCGGCGGAGGCTGTGGTGGCGGCGACGGCGATTGTGGCGGTGGCGGCGGCGGCTGTGGTGGCGGCGGCGGCTGTGGTGGCGGCGGCGGCGGCTATGGCTATGGCGGCTGTGGCGGTGGCGGTGGCGTTGGCGGTGGCGGTGGCGGTGGCGGTGGCGGTGGCGGTGGCGGTGGCGGTGGCGGTGGCGGTGGCGGTGGCGGTGGCGGTGGCGGTGGCGGTGGCGGCGGCAGGCGGCGGCGTAAGGCGGCGGCGGCAGGCAGCGGCGGCGGCAGGCAGCGGCACGCGTGCCTGGCTTGTTTGGACTGGCGGGCGACGCGTCGTCTCCGTCAATGAGGCGCCAGATGGCTGCCCAAACAACAGCGCACGTTATCGCTTTCTGCGCGACAAGCGACCCCCAGCCAATTCATCGCTTAATATAGCGGCTCCCAAGGAAGCATTCAAAACAAGAGGCGAAAAAAGCTGCGGTATCCGTCAACAAAAAAAAAGCTTCCGTTCTTTAAAAAGCGAAGTAGGTCGCTCATTCTGGAAGCAAATAAGCGAACTGGAGAACAATATCGGGAAGCTTTAAGAAGCATTTACAGTACAAATTAGCCGTTTGTAAAGTGGAGGTCGCCCAAACAAGCACACGTTCTTTAAAATGAAACCTTTCTAGTTGAAATACGAGTCTAGCATTTGAATGTTAATTAAGGGAAAAAGCGAGTGATGAAACCTTTCGAAAGAGTACGAAGCGTTCTATCTTTATAAATAATATTGGAGTGTGTCTGCGATTTCAAATTAACTGCCTTTTTATATCATGTGCTTACGTACATGATACAAATCCAATTCAATTGTTTTTACGAATTTGTCCGCTTCTCTGTAGCCTCTTTCTCAGGGCTAATCTCGAGAACGGCTAAACCGATTTTGATGGGGGTTTTCGCTGAGAGTATTTTGGCGGGCATATCTTAGGCTACAATTTTCTCAAAGTATTATTTTCTGTTACATAAACAACTATGTTTATTTATTTATTTTCGTATGCAAATCTATAGTTTTGTTCCGATCATGAAATTTGTTTGCACTTGATCATCATAACAATAGAAAATTTACTATTTACATGATATATTGTACAGCCATCCCATCTTCCTTTCCTACTCCTTGAAACAAAATTAAAATGTGCACTGACCCAGTTTTTCGCAAACAGTTCGAAAACGGTGAGTAAATCTACCAAGGCAATTAAACGTTTCTGAAAGCTCAAAAGCCAAAATTTCCTACTAAATCCACTTTAATTCATTTCATTAGGTCTGTCTCACGAGTGTTGCGTTGACGTGCGTCGTAGATGAACGCAGTATCTTATGGGGAACAGCTAAAGCGCTCGTGTGCCGTTTCGCATAAGATGCAGTGTTCCTCGGCACGTTTGTTAATTTCAACGCAACTTCATTCGCTTCAACGCAACGCTCGTGTGCAGGAGTCTTTAGCGCAATTAGGCTTTGAGTAA